>SJYG01000746.1:1178487-1235553 GCA_006410535.1 Litocranius walleri | reverse complement strand
AAAAAAATGGGGATTTTTTTTTTTGGGGGGGGGGGGGGGGGGCGGACACAATGGGTAAATGTGAGCACAGTAATTTGCCTCAGTCTTTTTTGCTGAGAAGGTGATACTAATCTTTTATTTTATAAATATATACCTGAATTCAGCCAAAGGCTAATAATCCGCAGGGAGATAGAAAGCTCAGAGGAGTAATTTAGCCTTGAGGTGTTTCTGTGTTTGCCAGTGATCAATTTGCTGGTTCCACTGGAGTCACTTTCTTTGAATGGAAATGTGAACTGTCTTTGGATGTTATTCAGGCCTTTATCCTCTCTCATCAGCATAAGAGAAAGAGCAGTTGAATGGCTCCAAAGCATGCTTTCCAGCTGTGTACTGACAGAGTCCTCCAGGTACTGAGGATCAAGAAACCAGTGTCCTAATCACAACCCCCACTAGACATTCTTGTGCCAGTCACGGACAGAATATTCTGAAACTCATTTGCAAATTAAGGAGCATATGTCTATTATAAGGGGCTTCCCTGGTGGCTCAGAGGTTAAAGCATCTGCCTGCAATGCAGGAGACGTGAGTTCGATCCCTAGGTCGGGAAGATTCCCTGGAGAAGGAAATGGCAACCCACTCCAGTATTCTTTCCTGGAGAATGCGGCCTGGTGGGCTACAGTCCATGGGTCGCAAAGAGTCGGACACGACTGAGCGACTTTTGGTGCCGGTGGTGGTGTCTATTATAAAATCATGTATAAATGATTTTAAAATCATTATAACTTGCAAATAATAAAATCAAAATCATTTGTAAAATAAGGTGATGAGCTATGTGCTTGAATGTGTTTTATCAACATGGCTAACATTATAGGAGTTTTTGCTGGAAAATCTGAGAGATCTGTATGCAGGTTAAGAAGCAACACTTAGAACTGGACATGGAGAAACAAACTGGTTCCAAATAGGAAAAGGAGTACATCAAGGCTGTGTATTGTCACCTTGTTTATTTAACTTACATGCAGAGCACATCATGTGAAATGTTGGGCTGGAGGAAGCACAAGCTGGAATCAAGATTACCAGGAGAAATATCAGTAACCTGAGATATACAAATGACACCACCCATATGGCAGAAAGCAATGATGAACTAAGGAGCCTCTTGATGGAAGTGAAAGAGGAGTGTGAAAACGTTGGCTGAAAGCTCAACAGTCAGAAAACTAAGATCATGGCATCTGCTCCCATCACTTCATGGCAAGTAGATGGGGAAACAATGGAAACAATGAGAGACTTTATATTTTGAGGCTCCAAAATCACTGCAGATGGTGACTGCAGCCATGAAATTAAGACACATGCTCCTTGGAAGAAAAGCTATGGCCAACCTAGATAGCATATTAAAAAGCAGAGACATCACTTTGGTGACAAAGGTCCATATAGTCGAAACTATGGTTTTTCCAGTAGTCATCTATGGATGTGAGAATTGGCCTATAAAAAAGCTGAGCACTGAAGAATTGATGCTTTTGAACTGTGGTGTTGGAGAAGACTCTTTAGAGTCCCTTGGACTGAAAGGAGATCCAACCAGTCCATCCTAAAGGAGATCAGTCCTGAATATTCATTTGAAGGACATGCTGAAGCTGAAACTCCAATACTTTGGCCACCTGATGGGAAGAACTGCTTATTTGAAAAGACCCTCATGCTGGGAAAGATTGAAGGTGGGAGGAGAAGGGGATGACAGAGGATGAGATGGTTGGATGGATCACCAACTGGATGAACAGGAGTTTGAATAAGCCCCGGGAGTTGGTGATGGACAGAGAAGCCTGGTGTGCTGCCACCCTTGGGGTCTCAAAGAGTTGGACATGACTTATCAACTGAATTGACTGACTGAGGTTCATGTTTTTTTGTGTCTCATTGCAGGAAGAATTCACTGAGAGACTAAGTGGTAGGTAAGAAGTAGATTTTATTCAGCGAGAAACACACTCCACAGCGTGTGGGCCATCACCAAGGGCAGGTGTGGCCTGGAAATATAATGTGGTTATCTTTTACAGGCTGAGTAATTTCACTGGCTAATGAGTAGGAGGATTATTCCAACAATTTTGGGAAGGGGCAGAGATTTCCAGGTACTGAGCTGCCTCCCACTTTTTGGTCTTTCGCAACTTGGGGACTGTTATGGCACCTCTGGCTGTGTCATTTAGCTTGCTGATGTGCTGATGTATTACAAGGAGCCTATACTGAAGATCAAGGTCTAGTCAAGTTGACTTCTCTGCCATCTTGGACTCATTCGATTCTAATCAGTTGTGTTGTGCCTTCAGGCTATGTCTTTCTTTCAAAGTTGTGCCCTGCCCCCTTCCCTCCTGTTTCACTGGTACCAATCATAGTTATGTAAAAATAACCTGCACAGTTTCTCTGGAATAGCATTGTGTCTTGTCTTATAACCCTGCCATTTTCTATTTCCCTTGGAACAGATTTGAATTGTTAGTTGAAGCAGTGCCTCCTGAATTGCAGTTCTTAAGATCCCTGATAAACTCTTCTTATTTGTAGCTTTCTGCATGTCTTGGTAGACACGTCCATCTTCACCACTAGCTTGGACAGCAATGTGAAATAGTTGCTGCATATCCTTGAGGCTTAAGTATTTTCTATGCAAAATGAACAATGTAATATCAACATCACAAAGTTTTGGTGATTAAATATACAGTATTTTACATGGCAATTTTTGGTGAAAAATACATAAATTTTATATCATCATTACAGTGAAATTTTATATTCTGATTCAATGCTTTAAAACTCACAAGCTTATCTCTGGATTCAGTTTTCAGGCAAGCCACATTTTCTTTATCATTTCTCAATCTGATGCATCTGCCTGAATAAATCATATATAAAGTTGATAAAAGCAAAGAGCACAGCCTTAGGGAAATCCAACAGGTTGGCAACTATTTATAATATGACAATTTATGAGAAAAAATATCTCCGTTACATAAATAATTCCCTCACATTTCTTTTGCTTATACACCATTATTTCTGCCAAGTTTGTCACAAAGAAAATGCGGATTGATTTATTTTCTGGGGGGGGGGGGGGGCGGACACAATGGGTAAATGTGAGCACAGTAATTTGCCTCAGTCTTTTTTGCTGAGAAGGTGATACTAATCTTTTATTTTATAAATATATACCTGAATTCAGCCAAAGGCTAATAATCCGCAGGGAGATAGAAAGCTCAGAGGAGTAATTTAGCCTTGAGGTGTTTCTGTGTTTGCCAGTGATCAATTTGCTGGTTCCACTGGAGTCACTTTCTTTGAATGGAAATGTGAACTGTCTTTGGATGTTATTCAGGCCTTTATCCTCTCTCATCAGCATAAGAGAAAGAGCAGTTGAATGGCTCCAAAGCATGCTTTCCAGCTGTGTACTGACAGAGTCCTCCAGGTACTGAGGATCAAGAAACCAGTGTCCTAATCACAACCCCCACTAGACATTCTTGTGCCAGTCACGGACAGAATATTCTGAAACTCATTTGCAAATTAAGGAGCATATGTCTATTATAAGGGGCTTCCCTGGTGGCTCAGAGGTTAAAGCATCTGCCTGCAATGCAGGAGACGTGAGTTCGATCCCTAGGTCGGGAAGATTCCCTGGAGAAGGAAATGGCAACCCACTCCAGTATTCTTTCCTGGAGAATGCGGCCTGGTGGGCTACAGTCCATGGGTCGCAAAGAGTCGGACACGACTGAGCGACTTTTGGTGCCGGTGGTGGTGTCTATTATAAAATCATGTATAAATGATTTTAAAATCATTATAACTTGCAAATAATAAAATCAAAATCATTTGTAAAATAAGGTGATGAGCTATGTGCTTGAATGTGTTTTATCAACATGGCTAACATTATAGGAGTTTTTGCTGGAAAAAATGGCACCCCACTCCAGTACTCTTGCCTGGAAAATCCCATGGATGGAGGAGCCTGGTGGGCTGCATTCCATGGGGTTGCTAAGAGTCAGGCAAGACTGGGCGACTTCACTTTTACTTTTCACTTTCATGCATTGGAGAAGGAAATGGCAACCCACTCCAGTGTTCTTGTCTGGAGAATCCCAGGGACAGAGGAGCCTAGTGGGCTGCCGTCTATGGGGTCGCACAGAGTCGAACACACCTGAAGTGACTTAGCAGCAACAGCTGAAAAAAAGAATGAGTTAAACACCAAAAAATTAAACCTAACCCTCAAAACCAGACATCTCAAGTTAAAGATCTTAATAGTTTTCTATGTATGGGAAAATGCAAAAGTCTGAGACATTGAAATTATTCCTTTGATGAGCATCTTAATTATCTAGAACCAGCATCCTATTTTCTCCATCCTGAATCCCCCTCAGGGCACAGTGCCAGGGGCAGGTGGCAGTTGCAGTGGCTCATGTCTTGATGGCAGGCAACATTCTTTTTTTTTTTTTTTTGTCCACATCAGAATACCTTTCCTGTGTGGTTTCAGAATCGAGTTGGCCAAGAAAGAAACTCATTTAAGATTGGAAGGTAGAAATGAAGACGAGGCCATTGCTCTTTGAAGGAACTTGGCAATCAGATCCTGGGACCACAGACCAGAAGTGTCCCATGAACAACAGCTGTCTTCCTTCTCCTCACAATCTGAGTAAACCTTGTCACTGTAATTGCTGGTCCAGTCAGCCAGCACTGACCCATTGCCCGCCACCAGGCTCAAGCCCGGAGAGACCCCAGCTTCCTCAGAAGAGGCAGTCACTACAGCCCTCCAACCGCCTCTTCCTTCGTGGTGCAGCTGGATGTCCACATGCTTTCCTTCTTGAATTTTCCTGCAAACTGACTCGTCCATGTGTTTCAGCATTTCAGACCGAAATCAAGCAAGACATTGTGGGGCTCCTAGATATGGAATTTATTCTCTGTCCTACATTTCTTGCTTCTGAGAAAATAGGCTGCAGCCTTCATGACCTTCCCTGAGCTACAAAGGCCAAGTTCAAACCATTGCTGATCAAGGAAGGAAGAGGATGCAAAGACAAGGGAAGAGCATCCAAAACACAACAGTGCAGCCTTGAGGCAGGGTCCTCGTTCTCCCTAAGGGATGCAGATCGCAGTATCTTTGGCCTATACTGTTGTTGCTGTTCAGCTGCTAAGACCTGTACGACATTTTGTGACCCCATAAACTGCAGAACTCCAGGTTTCTCTGTCCTTTTGTATCCCCCAGATTCTGTTCAAATTCATGGCAATTGAGTTGCTGATGCCATCTAACCATCTCATCCTCTGTCACCCATTTCTCCTCCTGCCCTTCAGTCTTCCCCAGCATCAAGGTCTTTTCCAATAAGTTGGCTCTTCACATCAGGCGACCAAAGTATTGGAGCTTCAGCTTTAGCATCAGTCCTTTCAATGAATATGCAGGGTTGGATTCCTTTAGGATTGACTGATTGACAACCTTGCAGTCCATGGGACTCTCAACATACTTTCCAGCACCACAATACATCAGCATCAATCCTTCACCACTCAGCTTTCTTTATAGTCCAAATCTCCTGTCTGTACACTACTACTGGAAAAATCCCAGCTTTGACTATATGAGCCTTTTTCAGCAGAATGATGTTTCTGCTTTTTAATACACTGTCTAAGTTTGGTATAGCCTTCCTTCCAAAGAGCAAGCATTTTTTAATTTATTGTGCACGCACTGTCCTCACTGATTTTGGATCCCAAGAAAATAATATCTGTCCCTGCTTCCAATTTTTTCCCTTCTATTTGCCATGAAGTGATGGGACCCAGTGCCATGATCTTAGATTTTTGAATGTTGAATTTCAAACCAGCTTTTTCACTCTCCTCTTTGACTCTCATTAAGAAGCTATTTAGTTCCTCTTTGCCTTCTGCATTAGAGGGTAGGATCTGAATATGTAAGGTTGTTGAAATTTCTGACAATCTTGATTTCAGCTTGTGATTCACCCAGCCCTGCATTTCAAATGATCTACTCTGCATATAAGTTAAATAAGCAGAGGAACAATATACAGCCTTGTCATATGCCTTTCCTGGTTTGGAACCAGTCAATTATTCCTTATCTGGTTCTGTTTCTTCTTGACCTGCATATAGGTTTCTTAGGAAGCATGTAAGGTGGGCTGATGCTCATCACTTTAAGAATTTTCCACAGTTTGTTGTGATCCACACAGTCAAAGGCTTTACCGTAGTCTATGAAACAGAAACAGATTTTTTTGGAACTCACTTGCTTTGTTCATGATCCAAAGAACTTTGGCAATTTGATCTCTGGTTCCTTTGCCTCTTCGAAACCTAGCTTGTAAATCTGGGAGTTGTTAGTTCAAGTACTGAAGCTAGCTTGAAGGATTTTGAGCATTACCTTGCTAGCATGAGAAATGAGTGAAATTGTACTTTAGTTTGAACAATCTTTGGCATTGATTTTCTTTGAGATAGGAATGAAAACTGACCTTTTCCAGTCCTGTGGCCATTGCTGAGTTTTCCAAATTTGCTAGTATATTGAGTGTAGCACTTTCATAGCATCATCTTTTATGATTTGAAATAGCTCAGCTCAAATACCATCACATTCACTAGCTTTATTTGTAGTAATACTTCCTAATGCCCACTTGATTTCACATTCCAGGATTTCTGGCTCTAGGTGTGTGACCACACCATTAAAAAGTTTTTGTATAGTTCTTCTGTGTATACTTGCCACCTCTTCTTAATCTCCCCTGCCTCTGTTAGATCCTCACTGTTTCTGTCCTTTATCTTGCCTATTCTTGCATGAAGTGTCCCCTTCATGTCTCCAATTCCCTTGAAGATATCTCTTATCTTTCCCATTCTATTCTTTTCCTCTACCTCGTTGCATTGTTCATTTAAAAAAGGCCTTCTTATTTCTCCTTGCTATTCTCTGGAACCCTGTATTCATTTGGGTATATTTTTCCATTTCTCCCTTGTCTTGCACTTATATTCTTTCCTTGGCTATTTGTAAAACCTCCTGGGACAACCACTTTGCTTTATTGAATTTCTTTCTCTTTGAGACGGTTTTGGTCACTGACTCCTGTACAATGTTACAAACATGGGTCCATAGTTCTTCAGGCACTCTATCCGGTCTAATCCCTTGAATCTATTTGTCACCTCCACTGTATAATCATAAGGGATTTGATTTAGGTCATACCTGAATGACCTAGTGGTTTTCCCTATTTTCTTCAATTTAAGACTGAATTTTGCAATAAGGAGTTCATGATCTGAGCCACAGTCAGCTCCAGGTCTTGTTTTTGTTGACTGTATAGAACAAGCAAATTGAGATCATTCTGTTCTTTTTGAGGTCCCACCCAAGTACTGCATTTAGGACTCTTGTTAACTCTGAAGGCTGCTCCATTTCTTATAAAGGACTCTTGTACACTGTAGTAGATAAAATGGTTACCTGAATTAAATGCACCTATTCCAATCCATCTTAGTTCACTTTTCTAAGATGTTGATATTCAATCTTGCCATCTCCTGCTTGATCATGTGCAATTTACCTTGATTCGTGGACCTAACATTCTAGGTTCCTATGAAATAATGTTATTTACAGAATTGGACTTAGTTTTGTCACCAGACATATCCACAATTGAGCATCATTTCTGCTTTGGCCCAGACACCACATTCTTTCTGGAACTATTTGTTATTCACACCATGCTTTAACCAACTGAGCTAACCTGCCAGCTGGCTTAATAGTTTGTCGCTCACTCGTGTCCGACTCTTTGCGACCCCATGGCCTGTAGCCTACCAGGCTCCTCCCTCCATGGGATTCTCCAGGCAGGAGTACTGGAGTAGGTTGCCATTTCCTTCTCCAGGGGATCTTCCCGACCCAGGGATCGAACCCAGGTCTCCCGCACTGCAGGCAGACGCTTTAGCCTCTGAGCCCCCAGGGAAGTGGAGCTATTTGAAGCTGCCTTCTGCTCTTCCCCAGTAGCATATAGCACCTTCTGACCTGGGAGTCTCTTCCTCTAGTGCCATATCTTTTTGTCTTTCCGTACTGTTGATGGGATTCTCGAGGTAAGAATGTTGGAGTGGTTTGCCATTTCCTCCTTCAGTGGACCATCTTTTGTCAAAACTCTCCACTATGACCTGTCCATTTTGGGTGGCCCTGCACAGAATGGCTCATAACTTCATTGAGTTATGCAAGTCCTTTCATCAGAGCAAGGCTGTGATCCATGAAGGGGATCTTTACAGACATGAAGCCCACAACAAATGGGGGGTTTAGTACTTGAGGAACCATTCTTCATTCCAGAGTTTAAGTCATAGTTTGATGACCTCAAGAATCAGAGGCGCTCCCAGGATCATATGAGGCCAGATTACAGCACACACCCTGATCCTTACCAGGAAGCCTGCTCTTGAACACTGCTATAGAACGCCTCACCAAATCCTCCCAGGCTGGGACACATAATGTCTGAGGGCATGAACTGCTGTGTCCCTCTTTGCCTTGAAAAGCAATAAAGCTGTTCTTTGCTACTGCACCCAAAACTCTGTCTGAGATTCAGTTTGGCACTGGCGCACAAAGGGCATGTCCTTGGCATTAAGACTGAAATGGTTTACTCTTTTCTGAATTTCCACTTCCTCCTTGTAGACCTTCCTTTCTTCATCCGCTCCCATATTTGTGTAAGATCTAATTCCTGTTATGTATACCATGTTCCCATAGTACTTATAAGTGGCTCCATTCTTCTGACAGAAACTGGGTGGTACAGACCAAACTTCATAAAATCCATTTTAATTAAGACATGAAATGGTTCTATTATTTCTTTCATAGATTCAACCATTAACCTAAGAGTGATGATTAATGTTTTCATTTAACCCTCTCAACAAGTCTATGAAGTAGGTATTATTAATATGCTCAATTTACAGATGAAAAAACACATTTTAAGAATATTATCTAAATTCACACAGCTTGTTGTGATCATAATTCAAATCTCATGTATCTCACTGCAGAATGTAAGTCCTCAGGGTGCACAGACATCTACGGACCCACAGTTATGAATCAGATGATCTGTGAACACTTGGAAAGTGTATTTGCATTAAACAGCTTTCTAGGTAGAAACAGGCTGTTTTCAAAATGTTTATAAAGAATCCAATAACCACAAACATTAGAATTAATGCTTGAAAATCTACTGGCCATGTGTAACTGCTTAAATCTAAATTAAGTTTAAATTTAAGATTTAAAATTCAGTTCCTTAATTACGCTGATTGCATTTCAGGTAATCAGTAACCACATGTGGCTACCATATTGGACAGTAGAGATAAAACTTCCTGTGATGATGAAAATATTTTCCATTAGTGCTACTTCAGAGGATAGTCAACATTTTAAGGAAGTGCAAAAGGAGAATTACTCTCTACATATTAAGGGAGCCAACCTTTTTTTTTTCACCATTCCCCTTCTTTCCCTCAACTATCCCCAGAACACAAAACCCCCAGTCAAGTAAAGCATTAAATTTAGAACATTAAATTCACCGAACAGCTTAGGAGAAGCACCATATTTTCCTTTATAAAGGTCAGTGGCTTTTGTACAGCATGATTGCATACAGACTTGAAAAACAGATCCAATTCACCTACAGAGCCACATAAATATTTTAGGATGGTGTTTTATAAACTGTAAACTTTATTATAGGCTCTGGTTGCAGAGCAGGTGAAGTCTATACATCATCAAGCCCCACCACTCATGTCACTGCTTTAGAAGGCTGCCTCTGCACTCATGCCGTATACTACCCCGGCAGGCTGGATTAACAGCTCTCCTGGGCTCTCTCCTACCTTCCAGGAGAAATACTGATTGAACCAGAAGCAAATTCCTCCTCCTTTGACTTATGTGCATAAGAGAAAAACCTAGGATTTACCAACAGCACAATAGACTACAAACAGAAAACCAATTGCCCTCTTCTGGGAAAGCACTAAAGAGTCTATCATCCTTTCAGGCCAGATAGGTGTTGAATGCTGAACATAGACCTTCACAGCTGCAGCACACTTCTCTGCATTTTAAGGAGAAACACAAAAGCATCGCCTATTAGGAACTAATTAGAAAAATAAATAGTGGATCTAGAGTTTGGCAGCTATCCCTCATAACCTCAAAGTGGGCAAAACACTTCAGAGTCTCCTGCGTAAAGAACGGCTGGAGTGGTACCAACATCAGTTCTGACAAAAGGGAAAGTATAGTCAATTGCCTTCTTAGGAGCGGACTCCCTCAAAACACAATGTAAGTGTAATTTGGAGGTCTGATGTTTTCTAGTAAGCTATTTTTTAGAACCAGGGTCTAAAAGTACTTGGATGCTTGTGAAATTTATGAAAAGTTTTATATTTTAAACTTTAATTTAACTAAAATATAAACTTATTGTATGTAATTTTAGGAGTACCTTACTCTTTAGAAATATCTTACCAGTTATAAAGATACACTTTCTTTGCAGAACTGATTTGCAATTGAAAGATGGTGGTGGTGATTTAGTCACAAAGTCATATCTGACTCCTTGCAACCCCATGGATTGTAGCCTGCCAGGCTTCTCTGTCCATGGGATTTTCCAGGCAAGAATACTGGAATGGGTTGCCATTTCCTTCTCCAGGGCAGCTTCCTGACCCAGGGGTTGAATTTGAGTAATCTGCATTGGCAGGAGGATTCTTTACCCCTGAGCCACCTGGGAAGCCTAGTTGAAGCATCCTTTCAAAGAATTAGATTTTCTCTGTTCAAGTTTAGTGTTTGTCAAGCTGTGTTGGGAGGATCCTTTAGGATATACATTTAAAGATTCTTAAGAATTTCTATCTTTAAAAAGATTTCTTCTATACTTAGGTCTGAGAAAAATTTGCGTAGCTGGGAATTCATAAAGATGTGTTCTTGTGTTCTGATATAAAGTCTATTTTCTTAAAGAAAATTAATTTAACCTTTATTTTATATTAGAGTCTAGTTGATTCACAATGTTATGTTAGTTTCCTGCGTACGGCAGAGTGATTGTTATATGTATACTCATTCTTTTTCAGATTCTTTTCCCATATAGGTTGTTACAAGATTTTGAACAGTCCTCTGTGCTATACAGTAAGTCCTTGTTGGTTATCTGTTTTATATATAGTAATGTGGAGAAAGGGATGTCAGAGGATGAGCTAGTTAGAGAGCGTCACTGACTCAGTGGACATGAATCTGAGCAAACTCTGGGAGACAGTGGAGGACAGCGGAGCCTGGTGCACTGCAGTTCCTGAGGTCGCAAAGAGCCAGACGCTACTTAGTAACCGAACAACGGCAACAACAGCTGTGCACATGTCAGTCCCAAACTCCTAATTTATCTCACCCCGATCTCATTTGGGGTGACCTGGAATGTACTATTTGTTGGCTACTTGCCTCAATAACTCCACACTGCAAATTAGGACAGTAAAACCTTTGTCACTAATCAGAGGATGTATAAAGTCTTCCGGAATCATGACATGAGGCAAATCAGGACTCAGCTAACCTATAGTGAGGAGGAAATGAATTGCTTCCTGGAGGCAGTCTAGCACTGTGCCCGTGACAGCAAACCTTCGGATAAACGGTGGCTCCCCGTTCACCCTCCCCCTTTCAGTTCAGTTCAGTTCAGTTCAGGCGCTCAGACGTGTCCGACTCTTTGCAACCCCATGAATCGCAGCACGCCAGGCCTCCCTGTCCATCACCAACTCCCGGAGTTCACTCACTCGCATCCATCGAGTCAGCGATGCCATCCAGCCATCTCATCCTCGGTCGTCCCCTTCTCCTCCTGCCCCCAATCCCCCCCAGCATCAGAGTCTTTTCCAGTGAGTCAGCTCCCCCTTTGGCAGCCTGTAATTCACCCGGCACATCTCTGGGGTGGCTCCCTCTCCCAGCCCACAGGAGTGAGGGCCTTCTGTCAAGCCACTTGCCTGTGCTTACATCCACATGTAAGGGCTAGATAAAGTTCGGTCTTAATGTGAGGGTTCAAGACTTCATTCTTGCCTCGCGGATTATTTGGAAGAGCAGTGGGCTGTTCAGTCCCTGGTCAAGGAACTAAGATCTCACATGCAATGCAGCCAAATGAATGAATGAATAATAGAGCCCAAGCTTGCTTCTGTATCATTTCCTTTCTGTTTAAGAATTCCCTTTAGCTATTCATTAGGGGTGAGATTTCTAACAATGTCTCTTCTTAGTGTTACATTAAATCTGAGGATATCCTTATTTTCCTTCATTCCTGAGATGTATTTTCACCAAATGCAGAATTCACAGGTGACAGTTCTTTCCTTTCAGTACTTTAGAAACATGTTAGCCTACTTCTTTGTGGCCTCCATGGCTTCAGATAAGAATTGATATTCCTCTACAAGTGATGGGTTGTTATTTTTCTCTAGCTGCTTTCAAAACTTTTATTATAAATTTTCATAAACTTAATTACAATGAAGGCTGGCTTGTATTTCTTTGGATTATCGTGTTTGAGGTTCCCTCGGTTTCTTAAACCTGTCAGTCTATATACCTTATGCCAAATTTAGATTTACTGCTATTATTTCTGGGGAAACATTTTGATACACTCTCTCTCCTTCTGAGATATCCAAAGATGAGAAAAACGAATGCTTTTGTTGTCTCAAGATCCTTGAGGTGTTGCTCATTTATATTTCCAGTTGCTCTGTTGTTCAGATTGGATAAATTGCCACCTGCTTCCATGCAGAGGTTGGGGAGTGAAAGCCAAATCTCAGCTGGGTCTGCTGAAACTTCAGAGGTCATAGTGGTGGTGAGCTTTTTTTCAATCCCTATTTTGGATAGAGTAGGGTGAGACATTGATTTTAAAAATAGAGGAGAGAACAGACTTTCCATGGAGATGTTTTAATCTGTACCAGTTTTGAGATAAAGGCTTCTGCAGAACGTTGCTCAAGATGTTTGTGAGGAAGGGAAACCTCAGACCTCAATATCATGTTGGTCCTCAAGTCCCACCACCCCAGTCCATCTACTGACTTCTTTCCAACTTTCAGAGTCTTCTTAGGCTTGCTTGCTGAATTATGCCCCCTAATTTTAGATATAAGAAGGATGACCTTAGAAGAATAAGGCTAGTCCATTTTAACAGGACTTTAAAGCAGGCAATGTCTGTTTGTTACTTTTGTCATTATTTTTATTTATTTGGTTGTACCATGCAGCTTGTGGGATCTTAATTTCTCTACCAGAGATGGTACTTATATTCTTTTGCAAAGTTGGTCAGCTTTCATACAAAGTAACCTAGTGTAGCTCAAAGATTCCACAAATGTGCCAAGTCTCAAGAAGGGTAACCAGCAAAAATGGATACTTCTTCCAATATCTTCATTAGAGGGACTTCTCTATTTAGCTGCCCAATTCCCCGAATTCTCATCCTTTTCGAGCGGAGCTCTCCTTTCTCTAGCTAGATGCTTTGACATCAGGACAGAACCAGGAGAGTTTGATCCATAGTGCGGCGACCGTGGGGCATTCACAGTGGACGCTGTAGCAGACAAGAGGTGGCTCGCGCTCCATTGTTACGAGCTTTCATATTCAAAAGCTCTCCTGCTTTCCTTCTGGCATTTCGGTGTGAAGAGCAGAGTCAGCAAGCTCCCTTAGTGAATATGTAAAAGTTATGCAGGCGCACTTGAGGGGGGAGACGTGGGAGCAAAAGCCAGGTGGCGACAAGCAGAGGCGGAACCTGGCAGGGGAGGGGGAGTCCAGGCTGTGGCGTGAGGAGCCACTGCCTGTGATGCTCGGGCGTCTCTCGCAGAGGAAGGAAGCTACTCTTTGCTTCTCAGTCTTTTCCCAGATGCTTTAAAAACAAACAAAATGATATGGGTGAGAGACTGTCTTTACAAAACTCAAGAAAGAACAAGAAGGATTTCCCTGGTAGTCCAGTGGCCGAGACTCCACGCTGCCGATGCAGGAGGCGCAGGTTGGGTCCTTGGTCAGGGAACTGGCTCCCACGTGTGTGCATGCCCTGCTCTCTGTGATGCTATGGACTCTTCCAGGCTCCTGTCCATGGGATTCTCCAGGCAAGAACACTGGAGTGGGTTGCCACACCCTCCTCCAGGGGATCTTGCCAACTCAGGGATCAAACCTGTGTCTCCTGCACTGGTAGGCGAGTTCTTTACCACTGTGCCCCAACATTCTGGGGAAGCCCTAACGTGCTGCCACTAAGACTTGTCACAGTCAAATAAATAAGCAAATAATAAACAGAGAGAGAGGAAAAGAAAAAGATATCCATCCCAGGATAAACTGGAGCTCCTAAGCTCTCTTCCTGCCTCTTTCAACTTCAGGGGCCCCACTTACTCATCTAAGGTCGGATGTTTTTACCATCCACTTATGTCCATTAAAGCGTTAAAACCAAATGCATAAGCCTCTAAACTCCAAGCAGAAAACCAGTGAGCTGTCTGGAGTTAAAGAAGTGGTCCTTTAATGTGGGCATTTCTTGTTGAGGTGGGTGAGAGAAGTGAAAGAGGGGTTATTTGAGTGGGCGGGGGATTTTCCCATGGCCTCTTAAGTCCTCACATGTTAGCATGACATCCACTCCACTGGTGCATCATTAGAATTTTTTTCCTAAAAAAGACTTGAAAGACTCTTAAGCTCTAGTTGCATAAATCCTAGAGAGAGTCTCCTCTTTGGTGGTATGTATACATGATAAATTCCAGGTATTTATCCAGTATTTAAAGACATGCTCAAATAAGTTCAATCTTTTTGTTCAAATTGATATCCTATACTGCTGCTGCTGCTAAGTAACTTCAGTCGTGTCCGACTCCGTGTGACCCCATAGACGGCAGCCCACCAGGCTCCCCGTCCCTGGGATTCTCCAGGCAAGAACACTGGAGTGGGTTGCCATTTCCTTTTCCAATGCATGAAAGTGAAAAGAAAAAGTGAAGTCGCTCAGTTGTGTCTGACTCTTAGTGACCCCATGGACTGCAGCCCACCAGGCTCCTCGGTCCATGGGATTTTCCAGGCAAGAGTACTGGAGTGGGAGTACCATTGCCTTCTCCAGATATCCTATACAGGCTTAGTTTATAAAAATATGATATAGTACATGTGATCATGCAGCTTATCATCAAGACTCTGAATCCTACCTACCTTGCAAGGCTCAGACCTGGATATGCTTCCTGACCACTTCAACCCTCAGGTACCTGACAAGTACCTCATTCCCTATGAGTCTTTCATCTATACAGGCTTTGGCACATAGTATATACTTTCTCAGGCTTCCCAGGTGGCACTAGTGGTAAAGAACTCACCTGCCAATACAGGCAATTAAGACACTCAGATTCGACCCCTGGGTCAGGAAGATTTCCTGGATGGGGGCATGGCAACTCACTCCAGCATTCTTGCCTGGAGAATCCTGTGGACAGCGGAGCCTGATGGGTTACAGTCCGTGGGGCTGCAAGGAGTTGGACATGACTGAAGAGACTTAGCATGCAAGCATATGCTTTCTCAAATTTTAGTTTTTAAGAATGTACCATATGCCGCATCTAAGGTTCATGCCCCTGGAAAACAGAAGAGACACCTTATATGAACTTTGTTCTGACCATGTATTTATTGATGTGCTGGTCCAGTATGTCTCGCTTGGACTGATTACATTCAGCCCGACTTTACAAAGGTATGGTATGCATTCAGTTAAAGAATGGAACTTCAGAGATGGACAAAGGAATATTCTTGCCCTGATAAATATAACTTACTAGTCCAGAAAGAATCAAGAGCTATGTTTCCAGCAGCCAAAATCACTTCCAGCAAAGCAGATTTGATTGTGAGGCCACTGGGCTCAGAGTCTGCTTATTCCACATCTGCGACTTCAGTGCTGGGCACCAGACAGGTGCCTCCAATGGCCTGAAGGACATTTCTAATACGATAGTCTTCTTATGCTTCCCAGAGTCCACAGAGAACCGCTGGCCTCCTTCACAGGAAACCTACTCCTCCTGTTAGCAAACAAACCTTAGAAGCCACTTTTGCACTCACATTATCAGACAGACACCTTGATATTAGACCTGAAACTTATGCCCACATCTCACCATCTTTCTTGCCATAGTGGAAGACAGCAACTATCTCTCTGTAATACCTGCAACAACCTCTGGGCTATTTCCTGCTTCCACACTCACTCCAATTTTGTTCTGTTTTGTTCCACACTAAGCTTATTTCTAACCTCAGGGGTTTTGACTTTGCTATTTCCCTTGCCTGGAATTCTCTTCTTGAATAAGAATTTTGTCTTTTTTTTTTTTTTTTTTTTTCAAATCACTAAATCCCTAACATATAGGAGATTTGCTGGTGCAAAACAAAAAAATCAATATTTATTAAAAGAGTGAGCCGATTTTGGCGGTTGCTGTGAATCATATACAGACATGAATGGATGACTCGATCTCCTGATGTTTGTCTAGCTGAAAGCTGACAAACTCTCTGACCTCACAAAGATTATGGCTTTAATACATGTGATTATATGAGCTATCTGCATAAAGAAATGAGTAATCCAGCATTATATGGGTGATTGAAATAATACGTCCTTGGTAAGCTCCGGAAACCAATGGCAGGAAACAAGGATAGTTAAGTAGTGGTTTTCTTCTTCAATACTGCTTTTGCGTGGATAGAAGCTTACTCTTAGCCAGATGGGATTTCCTTTAGCCCTTTAGGGCTGGAAAAGTTCCTAAGTGAGTATCAATTTCATGATTCACCTTTACTAACTAAACCCATCAGTGATTTCCTGGAACTTGTATCAGGTTGGAAAGAGGACTGGATGTACTCCTCTGATTGCATATCTCATTCTCATTTCAGCCTTTCCTGGATCCAAGACTTTTAATCTCATCTGAAAATTGAGGATAAAGTAGTAACTACTCAAGGAGTGTTTGTGTGGGTTTAAAGAAGTAATGTACATAAATGAATTAAGATCTGGTCTAATACATACTAGGTCCTCACTTTAGCTGTGGAATTCTGTATAAATATGAAAGGAGAAGGAATCAAGTCCTTGAAAATCCAACGTCTTCTTGTTGGCAGAGAGTGTAGATGACTCTGTTACAAAGTTTTTACCATTTTAACCAGGCATATACAAAGTACTTGAAAATTTGTGAAAAACTTATGTTCAGGGTCAGAAAAAAAATCAGAAATTTTTTCTTATTGAAAAAGTAATTCACATATTTAAACTGTCCAGATTGCAGCTATCTTTGGGGAGGATATCTGAACATTCCTTGGGGTAACTGAAGTAATGAGAACATTCTGTGCAAAAAGATATAATTCAAAACCTAAAATTCATTCTAGCCAAGTTTAAATTTTATTTATAATCCACTTTAAAGTGTAAATTCAAGGCACATGCTGGGGAGTCTCCATCAAACATTAAGGATTTTTGTGTCTGGTTTCGATCTTGACTGTGCCATGTCGGCCAGTTTTCCAGGCCCATGATAAGCACCAGTAACCATAACCAGGCCCATGATAAGCACCAGTAACCAGCAGCCAGGCTCATGATAAGCACCCAATAAATATCGTTTGAATAAATGTGTTCAGGAAGCATCTATGTCAGCCCCATGGTCCCTCAGAGACACGCGTGGACAGTGGGCAAGACCTTAGTCCCTGTGACGAGGCCATGGAGCCTCCCTGATCGCGTCGGTGGTCTTCCTCACCTTCTTTCTGAAGCCCCTGCTTCCAGACAACCTGCCCGTTTCCAAGACTTGACCTCAGGCTGCTCAGGAAGCTGCTGGTTTTCAAGCCTCCATCGCAGGCTTCTCACCGCAGAAAGACGCGTTTCCGCTGCCCGCGAGCCCACGGCGCTTCCTCCCCGCGCTGGAGGCGGCTCAGCCTTCCGGCCCGGGCCCTGCACGCAGGCCTCGGCCGCGCCGGAGCGGCTGGAGGGCAGCCGGCCGCCCTGAGCAGGAGGCGCGCCGCGCCGGCCTCGGGAGTGAGTGCCCACGTCCTCCTCTTGACTTCCTGGAATTCCGTGATGGACCTCCAACTCACTTACCGGAGTATGTTTTTGAGGGTGAACCTCTTAAAGCCAGCAATAAAAACTGACTGCCTGACCGGAAAGCCTAGGCAGAAGGGTTAACAGGCTTCTTTGGTTTCTGCCCAACGTAATGTAAAACTGAGACTTGTCAGAGGAGCGAATGCAGACATGCTTTTGACTGTGAAACAGGTCTCACACTCCAAACGCGTGTACCAACGTTCAAACTGGGGACTGACAGCAGTCTACCATTGGGTTGGCCAAAACCTTTGTTTGGGTTTTTCTATAAGATGGCATGGAAAAGTCCGAACGAAATTTTTGGCCAGCCCAGTACTCTGCCAGAGCTTTCATTAAACATTTGTAGGGAAATGAATCTAAATGTCTGTGTTTGCCTCTTCTTGCTTGTTCGGGCTACTGAGTGATGCTTTTAGCCACTAAACTGTGGTAAGGGTGAAAAGATAGCAGGTGGAACTTTCCTACCTGGGTCCAGGGCTCTGGAAGTCTGCAGTCTCCGCAGAGTGTGTGTTAAGTGAGGAGACACGTTCCTGAGTGGAAAGTGAACAGCAGGTGAGCACTCTCCTTGTTTAAACACCTCCTGGTGTGGGTGAACCAGTCCCTGCTGTTTCCAATGCTCTCCACAAGCTACCATCAGGACCACATCTGAACTCGAGCACAGTCACACAGGATCGCCTCTCCCCGTTTCTCTCTCTCTCTTTTTCTCCCCTACCAGTTCCTCCCTCTGGCCTCGGCCTAGAGCGTGCTTTGGTGTCTCCTGCATCAATACAGATAACTGCATGCATGCCGTTCAGTTGTGTCTGACTCTTTGTGACCGTAAGGACAGTAGCCCGCCAGGCTCCTCTGTCCATCGGATTCTCCAGGCAAGAACACTGGAGTGGGTTGCCATGCCCTCCTCCGGGGGATCTTCCCTACCCAGGGACTGAACTCGAATCTCTTGCGTCTCTTGCATTGGCAGGCAGGTTCTTTACCTTTAGCACCACCTGGTAAACCCAATACAGATATCTTTCTCTTATTAAACCTTGACTCCCAACCTTATGAAACACAACCAGTACATTCAGCACTGCTAAAACCATGCCCCTGAATTGCATTCAAGTTAGTTATGTCATCTTTTCTGTGGCTTTTTTGGTTCTTGGCCCCTCTATCTGCTCTGCCTCAAGCTCTGAGAGACAGATCCCAACAGTGTGCATGGTTTAGGACACAGTGTGTGTGCTCAGTTGCCTCCAACTCTTTGCAGCCACATGGATTAGAGCCTGCCAGCTTCCTCTGCCCATGGGATTTCCCGGGCAAGAATATTGGAGTGGGGTGCCACTGGACTGGGGTGCCATTTCCTACTCCAAGTCTTCTTCCCGGCCCAAGGATGGAACCCATGCCTCTGACGTCTCTTGCACTGGCAGGCACATGCTTTACCTCTAGCACAATTTGGGAAGCCCCGGGACACAGTAACAAAGAGAGTAAAGCCGGGACTTCAGTTCTATTGCTAAGAACCCAGGTTCCTGGCGTGAGTGGCCCCAGAAGTGATGAGAATAGTTCTGAGTAATCCTAAAGTAATTGAATTTTCCTGACTTCAGGGAAGGAGGAAGATTCTGTTTCCTTTGTTTGGCCAATGTGAGTCATATATACAAAACAAGCTCTTTAAACAGAGGGAATGTGGCCAAAGAAAGCCCCTGGCATTTCATCCTGTGTCTTGCCCTCTGTTTGGTTCAGGAGGGAGTGTCGATGAGGACAGGCTGTTGTCTCCCTGGGGCTCGGTGGAACCCCACGTTAGAGCAGAGAAACGCCTCTCCTCCCAGCTCTGCAACAGGTTCCCATCGTGGAAAAGGTAGACTTTCATGTTAGAGCTGGTTTGTGTTTTTTGTTTTGTTTTGCTTCTGTTTGTGGGGTTCTGGTCACTGATTCCATCTGACTGGAATAAAATCAGAGGAACAGAGAAAGAATGAGAAAAGAAGTTTGTGGGGTTTTTTGTTTTATTTCCTTTCAGTCAAGTGAAGAATTTTTAGCCCATTTGATTCCCGTGGTTTCTAAACTGTTTTGAATGAAAACCACTCTTCCAGCTAAGTCTTATGGGTGCAATATCGATCAAATGAAAGAGGTTGTGAAACGGTTGGAGGCTGAGTGAAAGGAAGAGGACGCATTTCCCACAGATCCCTTCTCCAGAGGATAAGGGGTGTGAGAGCCAGAGCAGCAGCAGGGCGGGGTGGTAGGAGGACTCAGTGCCTACGGGGTGTGGACTTCACAGCCGCCCACCAGCGTGCCAGGGTGTGTGCATGGTGCGTTTCTGATGAGGTCAAAACTTGTCTCAGAGAAAGAAATAGAAGTATCTACTTCACAAAGGCTAGTTGTCAGCATGATCTGTTTTTATTTTTACTTTGTAATGTCTTTCTCTTTCCCATTCTCTTTCTTTTTCCTTCCTTCTTTCTTTCCTTCCTTTCTTTTTCTTCCTTCCTTCCTTTCCTTCCTTCCTTCTTTTCATCTCTACTGATCCTACTGAAGTGTTTTATTCCTGATCCTACTGAAGTGTCTTCTGCATCACTACAGGATACAAAACGATAGCTGAAGAAAGAGCGGATGAAACCTACTAGCACGTTGCCTTGAAGGAAGTCACACTCCCCAGCCGCCCGTTGCTTCCGTACTCAGGTCTGCAAATCCTGATTCATTTATTCCAGTCTGAGCCTTCTAAGAGGAGTATGTTAGTTGGATAGGAGAAACCACCAGGCCAGATCTCGGAAGTATTCTGTGGTGCTGCTAATGAAGAAAAGCCAAACGCAAGCTCTGAAGCTTCATGCAAAATTGATCTGTCAGCTATTTGGACAGATAAGAAGTCTAATTTGTCTTTCTATCTAAGCAAACGGTGATCTGTGGTTCTGAATACATTTAACTTTTAGCAACTGGTGAGCTTTATACTCATATACTCAGAGAAAATTTAATAATTTGGTTGAGAGATAATGTTTTAAAAAATCATCATCGCTGCGAAGAAATGGTTTGGTTGTTTAAATAGAAATACATAGATTCTCTGTTTGGAAAATATAGGGTTTAGAATGGAAAACTGATTCTGGTTCTACATGTTTCTGCTGTCATTCTCTCTTTGCCGGATTTGGTCTCTATTGTAAATGGCTGACTTTGGGAAATTTACATGAGTCTCGATGTCTCACTGTCCTCATTTGTCAAAGAAGCTGATAATGTACCTGCCTCACTGGTTGTTAAAGGTATTAAGTGAGGCAGGTGTGTGGTAAGCTCTTGTTGCACCAGCCTGGTGATTTACGGGTTTAAATAAATCCAGAAAATATTACCTTTCCATATGACAGACCCTATTCTGCGTGCCTCGTAGAGATCGGCAGCCCCGTGTATGTTCAGTGCAGTTGCTCAGTCGTGTCCAGCTCTCTGCGACCCCATGAACCGCAGCACACCCTGCCGCCCTGTCCATCACCAACTCCCAGAGTCCACCCAAACTCATCTCCATTGAGTCGGTGATGCCATCCCACCATCTCATCCTCTGTCGTCCCCTTCTCCTGTCTTCAATGTTTCCTAGCATCAGGGTCTTTTCCAGTGAGTCAGCTCTTCGCATCAGGTGGCCAAAGTAGTAGAGTTCCAGTTTCAGCACCAGTCTTTCCAATGAATATTCAAGACTGATTTCCTTTAGGATGGACTAGTTGGATCTCCTTGCAGTCCAGGGACTCTCAAGAGTCTTTTCCAACACCACAGTTCAAAAGCATCATCTATTTTTCAGATGAAGAAAAAGAGACAAACACAGAGGCCAAGTAAACTGCGTAAGCTCACTCAGTCAGCAAACACCAGTGCCAGGGCTCAAACCCAGGTAGACTGGTCCCAAGTGCAGTGAAGGCATTCTGTCTCTTGGGCAAGAGCGCTCTGCTGCTCTGCTTGTCTCTTCTCTTGCCCTCATTTTTTTTTATTATTTACATTACTACTAGCTTGAGCTTTCTTAAAAGTAACATAACCCCACTGGTCATATGCTTTAATTCCTTCAGACACTCTCCATTGCTTGAATATAGTTGACAAGATTCTTCACTATTTCCCCCACATCTAACTATCCTCTCCCATTTGCCAAAGCTCTGGCCTTGTATTTTATAATCCTGTGCAAACATATGCCTCTATGCTTTCCCCAACATTCAGCATGAAATGTATTTGGACAACATCTATACTTTGTCTGGAATACGCTTCACCTACCCTGCTTATCATCTTTCTTATCACTGAAATTTGATTTAGTATTCAAAACTTAGGTCAATTTTTGCCTTTTTCAGGGAACTTTCTCTTCTCTAACTATCACATTCCTTGCACTCTTTGTGGCAGATTGCATTTTCCAAAGATGCCTGTGACAGCATCCACCACCATACGTGATTTCATGTTTAGACATTGCCTTTGGTAGTCCTCCACCGAGGGGTAGGGTCTAACTCTCTGTGTCCTTGAACCTGGACAGGCCCCGTGACAGCTCTGACCACTAGCCCAAGACAGAAATGATGCATAATTCCTATGGACACAACCCTAAGTGGCATTGAAGTTCAACTTCCTCCCTCTTCTTCTGACAGAATCAAACCCTCAGGTAAACTCCAGGCTATGCTAATGGACAGAATTATAGCCAAGAAGGGCACTAGGTGCCAGGTATTGAGCAAAAAATTTAGGCACTGCGTTGACATATAGCCTTGTTGAGTCATCAGATGACTCCAGCTGCGCCCATCATCTGACTGTAATCAAAACTTAGACTCCAAGAAGAGCTGCCTGCTGAGCCCAGTCAATCCACAAAACTGCGAGAGAGACAATGGTGAGCTGTTTAAAGCCCCTCAGTTGTGAGGTGGTCTGTGTTGCAATAAATAACTAAATACAGTTTATCTGATTTCAAAGGCTCTCTATTCTTGCATGCTAAACTCCACTTACTGTATTTATTTCTTTTTATGATCGTCTCCTTTACTAGACTATGAACATCTTGAAGACTGGGGTCCTGTTTTATAGGTATTTGTAACATCAGTACTTAAATTATAGACTTTCAATAGGTATTTGTTAAATTTAAGTCCATGTACAGTGTGAATTTGTTTGTTTATATTTATCAAATTGGGTGAGAAGAAAAAAAGAAAACTTTATCAAAAGATTGAAGCTGTCACACAAGCCATCATTTCTGAGTGTCCTGTTCCCTCCCGCAGCTCCTCTAACCAGACCAAAGGGAATGGGACGATGAGAAGACAGGATCTGACTTATGTCTCAAGACAAATTCAAAGCAGGGCGAATTCTTCAGGGAGCAAAGATTGCGATCAGTGCTGAAAAAGATAAGGAAAGCCACACTTGAGTCTGCTATTATCAGTCTCCTCCAGGGAGGGGATGGAAATCAGCTGCAGGAGGAACACAGGAAGGAGTGGAATGTTTGCCTTGTCCTGGGTCTACTTCTTTCATATTTCAGTGTGTGTGTGTGTGTGTGTGTGTGTGTGTGTGTGTGTGTGTTTAAAAAGCATATTTTACTAATACGGTTACACAAAGATTTAAAAATAAAGAAAACCTGGAGATAAGAATAATCAAGGAGTGACTGCCCACCTCGTGTTAATATAGGTGTTGGATCTGATGATGAGTTTTGATTTCACATTTGGGCTTCAGTGTCAAATGGATCTGAATTGGAATCCTGACTCCCCCTTGGAGGACTTGGGCCAAGCCCTTCTCCCCAGGCTTCACTTTACTCATCTAAACAACAGGCAAAGAAACAAACTCCTAAATTGATATATAAATCAAGAGATAGTACCTGCACAGGACTTAGCATAGCACCTGGTATGTGCTGAGTGTTCAATCATTGGCATGAAGTAAGTATCTACTGGGTACATACCAAACAGTAGATGGGGCTATGCGTTGGCTTCCTTGCCCCAGCTGGGCAGAGGACAGGACCCAGGGCCTACAGAACTCAGTGTTTGGGGACTGAAACTGGCAAGAGTGTGCACCGAACATGCCAGTTATGTGAGGTCACCAGTACTGCTCTGCAAATGGATGCCGAAACTTGGCCTGCATGCACCAGTGCTGAATGCTGAATTAAATCTTAGAGACAGACTGTTGGATGAAGTGGAAAAAAATGGCTTTATTGTTTTGCCAGACAAAGGCAGACACAGTGGGCTAATGCCTCTCAGAACTATGAGTCCCAGCCAGGCAGGAGCTGGTGGAGTGCTTCATGGTGCAGTGCAGAAGATCCAGGTTCAGGCCCCGTGCTGGGGAGATCCCTGGAGAATGGCATGACTACTTGTTCCAGTATTCCTGCCCAGAGAAGCCCATGGACAGAGGACCTTGGTGGGCTGCAGTCCATGGGGTCACACAGAGTCAGACCCAACTTAGGGACTAGTGCATTTTATAGCAGTGGCTCAACAGCAGGGCTGCCGAGGATCAGGGTGAGTGCAGGGCCTGCGCTCCGTTCACCTGGCCTGAGTCAACAGCAGGGCTGCTGCCGAGGATCAGGGTGTGTGCAGGGCCTGCGCTCCGTTTACCTGGCCTGAGACGGTCTCCTGATGAGTGGACTGCTTTCTTTAAGCTGCCTCAGGTGGGCTCCTGATGGTCTTCTCTGGTTATCCAGCTGTGATCTTCTCTGGAATGAAGAATGCTGGCATCTTCCTTAGCTGTGGGTTTCAGTTCTGCAGAAGAGCTCGAGGATATTGCTCTGTACATCCCTCAGGCAGAACAAGGACCCGCCCCAAGGCTGCACTCGCGTTCCTTGTCTGCTTCTCTCTTGTCTCTGTGCCCTCTCCCTGCCCTGATCAACAGTTTTGTTTGAAGGCTTCTGTCCCTAGGCTTCCCCCAGGATCCTGCTCGGCTTCCAGATGGGAGAAAGCCACAGGCCGTGCTCTCTGTTTAAGCACTGCTGCAAGCAGGGCTGATCCATGGGCCATGCGGCTTCCCGTGTTAAGGGTCACTGCCTGGGCAGCCTGGAGGCTGTAGTCAGCAATAAGTGGGTTCAGTTCAGTTCAGTTCAGTTGCTCAGTCATGTCCGATTCTTTGTGACCCCATGAATTGCAGCACGCCAGGCCTCCCTGTCCATCACCAACTCCCAGGGTTCACTCAGACTCACATCCATCGAGTCAGTGATGCCATCCAGCCATCTCATCCTCTGTTGTCCCCTTCTCCTCCTGCCCGCACTCCCTCCAAGCATCAGAGTCTTTTCCAATGAGTCAACTCTTCCCATGAGGTGGCCAAAGTACTGGAGTTTCAGCTTCAGCATCATTCCTTCCAAAGAAATCCCAGGGCTGATCTCCCTCAGAAAAGACTGGTTGGATCAGTTTCCCATCCAGGTGCAGAAGGAGAAGGGCTCCAAAACCAGTAATGCTCTTTGTGATCTTGACTCAAGTCCACCTATGACCCCATTCCCTGGCTGGATAAGGCCACTGGCTCTGCTCCGATGTGACCAGCCCTGCCTGCCCACCTCTTGGGTCTAGAGTTGCTGGGCTGTGCCACTTCCAAGTGTTCTTGCCAGCCCTTCCTGCCAGATGGGGCTGGGGTCCAGGCTCCCCAGCAACGGGACAGCAACTCGGGTCCCTGCCTGCGAGAACTGGGTGGGCCCACTTCGGGCAGTTCCTCAGTCTCCCTGAGTAAAATTTCCTGTCTGGAGGGTCTGGAAGCCACACTCCATAGTAGGCAGGGTTGGGACTCAGACCCTCTGCCTGAAGTTTGCAAAGACCAGCCTCCAGGCTGGGCAAAATCCCTTATCCGGTGACCTGTGTCCCACCGGCCTCCCTTGTTAGACTGGGCCATTGAGTTGGTTCTACAGATGAGCAGAGCTGCGGGCTGGGGCTCCTACCTGAGCTCTGGAGGTAGGAATCCTGTCTTCCAAGGGCAGTGTTGGAAGTCCTCCCCTCTTCTCTGTCATAGTCAGTTTCCTAGGGATTCAGCACTGCTGCTCTCCTGATATCCTTGTGAAAACAAACCAGGATAGGAGCTGCCACAAACCAGCTCTCAGTTCTGGGGGACTGGGTGCTAAGGAGCCCTCAGTGCTGGGGGACTGGGTGGTAAGCAGCCCACAGTGTGGGGGGTACTGGATATCACCCTGGGTTCTCCTTTCCCACTGGAGGTGAAACTGTGTGATTCAAACTGAGACTTGAACCTAAGGGTTGGGACTCAAATTCAGCCAAAATTCAGACTGGGACTTGAACCCATGGTCCTTTAACTGAGATTCCACCTAATCTTGGGGCGTAATGACATTGAGATTCTTGATGTTTCATTGCAGAAAGAATCCAGTGAGAGACAGAGTGATAGGTGGAGAGTGGATTTGCTTAGACAGCAGCACAGTCCACAGAACGTGGGCCTTCTTAGAGGGCTGGAATAGCCCTAGGGCATGCCTTGTCTGTTTTTCTAGGGTAGGTAATTTCACAGGCCAAGGACTGGGGGAAATATTCCAGCTATTTTGGGGAGGGGGTGAGGATGTCCAGGAATTGGGTCAACACCCACTTTGCCCTCAAGGCTGACCTCGGGACTGTCCTGGACGTGCCACGTGGCTTGCTGCTGTGTTGACTCAGGGCCTAGTGGGAGTCAGCTGTCTGCCATCTTGGATCTCTTTGGTTCTCATCAGTTCACGTCGTGTCCTCAGGCTATGTTACTCTTTTAAAGGTTCCCTGCCCACTTCCCTTCTGCTTCAGAGGAACTGGGGGCTCAGGGAACCCTCCAAGCATGATGCTGGGGCAGCCTGGGGGAGGGGCAGCCGGTCGGCAATAGCCATTTCTCTTGGTCTGTCTTGGTTGTGTGGTGTAGGGGGTGGTGCAGCCTCACTCCCTCCTCTTATCCACAGAGTATCATCTTATCCATGAACTGCTGTTAGCTGTTGTTCTTGTAAAAGGGATGCCAATAAGGAAATCCCAGTTGCCACGTGGATGACATCATTCTCTGCCTTTAGTGTTTCCTGGACACTGGCCCCAGGCTAATCCAGTTCTGTTCCCACTGGTCCCTGATGAAGAACCAGCACTGTGCTCCAGTGTTTACCCATCAATTTTTAACACTTCTACCTGTCCCTTATATTCCTTAGGAGCAGGTCTCTAGATAACTTTAACTCTGACCAATCCCCCCCCCAGGTGCAATTGCCCTGGTAAGATCAGTCTCCCTGCGACCGGCCCAAACGCTGATCCAGCCTTCACATGTTGGCTTGTGATGTGATTTGAACGAGCACACTTACGCCTCTCTTCGGAAGTTCTTAGCTTGCCTGTGGTTTGTACTCAGTTCGGTGATCATCTCCTCATTGTATCCTATCTTATCTGCTTTAAGTCCTCAGGTATTCTAGGGTTCACAGCCTGCAGTGACCAGTGGGAACCTTACTAGTTTTCACTGAATAATATAGAATTTTGTATACAGAGACAGTACAGGCTTGTTAATTATTTTATGTGTAAATCTTGGCTTTCCAACTGCCAGGTTGCTATTTGCATCTTTTGCTACTTTTAGAAAACATTGCACCAAGAGCTGTGCTAAATGCATAAAAGGTGTTCAACTTGCTTGGATTTTGCTTAAAGCAAAGCAATGGCTGTATCTGTCATGTTTCCAGAAAAGGTGTAGAGTATCAGATTATTTGAGGACAAATGTGGAGTTGAGGATAAATGCAAGTTGTTGGCGAGAGAAATTCACAAACAAAGTATGCGTATAGACAGCCAATCTGCTCTTCCCGTTACTGTTTTCAGAATGGATGGGTAACATACATTCACAAAATCAGTGTCCCAGATTTAGGGATTTTAGTGGTTCCCTGCTTAAAGTTTTATTCAAAAAACTCTAAATATAAACGAGCCCAGCTCTCTGCCAATGAGATGCCCACGTGTGGTTCACTTATTGTTTGAGATGTTGAGTCATATGTGTTTGGTACAAGATGGAATTTCATATGTCAAAGCATATGCTTGCCACTGAAGCCAAATGCAGATAACATATCTTTGGAAATGAAATATTTGTGAGTCTTTTTGCTTATCAAAAATTAATGAACACAACTGTGTGCTTGTACTATTTTGGGTCTGTAAACAGATGAGTAGGGTTAATTGTAGAAACCGTTTCTGTGAAGCACTCAGTGTAGCTGTTTTAAGCTGTGATGCTCTCTGTCTGCACTCCACTCTGAAGCACATCCACTCACCTCTGCGACACTGTCACACACGGCAACACGTATTTACTGGGGATGGGGGTGAGTGCTGGAAGCCCTATTAATAGATCCTTTAGCGCAGAGTTTCTTTTTTCCACAGTGCAGGAGGTTAATCATTTAAAGTTCACTTCTGGAAATAACTCATATTTCCGCCAAATAAAGCCTGTGTGTAAATTTGAAACAGAAGCCGTTAAAAATGGGCTCTACGTGTGTTCAGGCAAAGCTTCCACGTTTATAAAGTACGTTCACTCACATGGCCTTGCACAGCTCTAGAGCACTCAGGTGGCAGGCATTTTCATCTTTATTTTATGGGTGAAGAAATTGATGTTCCACTGGGTAATGTCACTTTCATAGCTGGTTTTGATGGAACCAGGCCTTGAACCCTTATCTGTACCTCCACCTCCAGGGCAGTTTCTGCTGTGTGCAGCTGTTCAGCCTCCTTTGAGAGTGATGGTGTGTTAGAAACTGATGTGAAGATCAGACATTTGGCTGTGGGGGAGAGCTGAGATGGTTGCATCGGACTTGATGGCAGTTAGACTAGCCAGTTGTGGATTCAGGAAAATGCCCGCTGTCAGGAGAGTTGGCTACCCCATCAGAACATTCAGTGCTGTCTCTTGTCCTGGGCAAACCAGCAATATAACCAAACTCCTTCTAAAAAGGAATAATGTTTCCTTTTTGAAACCTAAGTGCTCAATCTAAGCACACAGCACTCTTCACATCTGATATGCAGTGCGGCTTCTCCCTGAACCTCTGTATTAATCATTATTCAAATCCTGGCAACTCTGTTTTCATATTGTTCTGTATACCCCATGCTCTATCCCACCTACAGAGCCCTAATTCAGACACCCATCCCCATTTCCCAGGAATCCTGGTGAAGTCCTCCAATTGATTGTGCTTGCTTTCTCTTCTTTCTCAATTCTGCCTTGAACACAGCCTACAAATCCCATTTGTTCACAAGAGTCTTCTGAGTATAGTACCAGGGACCTGCTCGGTGGATCCAGGGTGATTCGAAGGTGGAGACGGAGTAGGCGGCCTAGGAAAAACTTATTTAATTACAGATAGAGAGGGACTAAGATTCTAGCAGAGGAAAAGAGGCCAAATAACTTGGTTAACACAGGGTACCAATCACCACCTACAAAGGCCGCAGGTGTCTTCCCGTTCTCCCGAAGGAGAGGAGGCACTGAGATCCCCCGGTCCGATCTTAGAAGCCCAGGCAGAATTAGTAGGCTTGGTGAGTCCTATGCACCAGATGGGAATTCGGCCAGAAAATAGTAAGAGAGAGAGAGAAAGGGGCTGAATAACTTGGCTTACGTGGGGTACCAATAAATTTCCAGACAAGGAATTTGCACCATCTGAATGGCGGGCGCCCACGATCCAGATGGGAATTCAGCCCGAAAATTGAGGAGCAGAGAAGAACGACATGAGGGAATCAGTCTTTCCGGAACTGATCCGATTTCTTTATTTTTGAGTTTGCTTATATACCTTTTGTTACATATAGGGATGAATACAGAGTCACGCGGGGGTCAGCAGTCCTGACCTTATCAAAATCAGGTGCTTTACATAAAAAAAGGTCTTAGGGGTTTTACATCATCTTCAAGCCATTTCTGCCTGCTGACATTTACAACCTTTTCTGATAACCAGAAAACTTATTTTTTCCAAGGGTGTTTTTCCTTAAACCAAGCACCACCCTCCAAATAAAGTCGCATTCCTATAGGGTGAGGGTGTAGTGAGTTACAATCAAGAAAGGAATTTATTTAACCCAAGGTTAACATGATTAATCTTAAAGGTTAATACTTATTTCTCCTATAGGTTAATACTTATTTTTCCTATATGCTGGTTATATTCATTATAAGGGCAGAGAATATGGAGATTTTAGCAGCAAACATCAGTCCAACAAATGAAAATTCTTCACCAATGTTCCCTTTACAATCTATTTAGTACAGTTTTGCATAGCAAGGACACAGTGATTTATAGCAAAGTACAGTAGTCTATTACAAAAGAGAAAATTCATTAACTCAAAAAGTCTAATATTGCTAACATCAAAAACTACTATATTTCCTTTTCTATATTCCAAATACATTGATTAATATATTCCCAGGTATCTAAAGGATATGGAGGCCTGACGGCAATCACTGACTCAACAACAAGAAAAAGTCCCATGTTAATTAAGATTCTCAGAATACTCCAAAACTCTCTGTGCTGTTTATGGTTGAGAGGTAGTAAACCATCATGTGTCTGAAGAGAGGTTTAACCTGAGACGCCCTTGTCCCACCTAGGGCAGGGAATTAGCAGCAATTATTGACACAACAAATGAAGAAACCCTTTATCAATATAATTCCCAACCAACCCACTATACTGATAATTTCTAACTTTCCATAAGAATTTGCCTTTAGTAAGTCAAAACATCTCATGCCTCTCAAGGTTGGAGGGCTGTTGTGGCCGGAGGAACCTATACAGGCAGGCTAGATAACCTTCAGAGGAGTCCCATAAGTAGAAACACTCTAGTCACGCCCAGGAATTTTTACTAACTGGGGCTGCAAGTTAACTCATTCTCCGAGAGGAATGGTTATGGGAGAGAGCTCCCTGTAAAGTACTCTGGTTTGGGGGTAGATGCTCAGGAACAGGGGATCTCCTGAGGCTTGATCACGCCTTTGCATATGCCAAGCTTCTTTTTCCTCATGACCTTTGCCATGGGCGGAGTTCCTCACACTGGCCCCCAACAGTATAGAGTATTATATACTCTTTAAGTATGAGTACAGGAATAGTCGTCATTTTTCTGACTTACCTCTGTGTCTTTTGATGCAAGATTGCATCATGTACATATTACATTTTTTTGGTCCTAATTCTTTCAGACACTTACCATGTAAGCTACAATACATAAAGAGGGCTTATGATGCTATTGGCTGTTTCAACATTACTCTAACAGAGCACTGTCTAAGCCACATGGGTAATTTTAACTGTTCTGATAACTACCTTCAGCAAAATTTAAAAGAAATAGATTAAATTAATTTTAACAGTACTTTTATTGACCCTATTATATTTCTATGTCAACATATAATCCACAGAAAAATATTAATGAGATATTTCCTTTATTACTAAGTATCTAAAATCCAGTGCTTCTTTTTTTTCACGATTACAACACATATCAAGTTAGACTAACTACAATTCAAGTGACCAATAGCTACACACGACTATGGCCATTGCATCTGATAACACAAGGCTAGGACTCTTTGTTCTGCCTGCTTTCTCTTTCCTCTTTCTTGGCCAGATTTATAGGAAATAGCTATCCTTGTTTTCTGGAATGAGTCATCATTGAACATCTTCAGTCATGGCCTCGTTTTCATATTGAAATGATTCTTTCCCCAGCAAGCTCCTTGTCGCCACCGACAATAGCAGTCTTACCCCTTCAGAAGTAGCTCTCGGTCAACTAAGGTCCAACCAGAAACACAAGAACCGTGCTAGGTGTTTCAAACGGAGGGGACTCAGTACAAGCTAGCCATCACAAAAGTGGAAGAGTAACATAACCTCAAAGCTGCTTGAAGTATTACTTTTAAAAGGTGGACTAGAACAGCACAAGATGAAGTTAGGAAATTATTCAGAGACAGGTGATGGAGAGGCTGTGGGTGTCTGAAGAGGTAAGGGAGCAGGAACAGGAGGCACGTTAGCATAGGACACAACTCCAGAAACTTCACCCATCCCCAGAGGAGTGTAATGGAGAAGGCAATGGCACCCCACTCCGGTACTCTTGCCTGGCAAATCCTATGGGCAGAGGAGCCTGGTGGGCTGCAGTCCATGGGGTCGCTAGGAGTCGGACATGACTGAGCGACTTCACTCTCACTTTGCACTTTCATACACTGGAGAAGGAAACGGCAACCCACTCCAGTGTTCTTGCCTGGAGAATCCCAGGGATGGGGGAGCCTGGTGAGCTGCCGTCTCTGGGGTTGCACAGAGTCGGACACGACTGAAGCGACTCAGCAGCAGCAGCAGCAGCAGAGGAGTGCGATAAACAGGGGGCAGTTCAGGGGCCCACCGGCAGCCGACACCGTAGCTGTGAACGCGGCTGCAGTAGAATCAGTGTCTGGGAGGGACTTCCCGCTGGCCCAGCGGCGAAGACTGTGCTTCTACTGCAGGGGCTGAGGGATCAATTCTTGGTGGGGGAACTAAGATGCCTGCTGCTGCTGCTGTTGCGTCAGTCGTGTCCAACTCTGTGCAGTCCCACAGACGGCAGCCCACTGGGCTCCCCCGCCCCTGGGATTCTCCAGGCAAGAACACTGGAGTGGGGTGCCATTGCCTTCTCCGCCTGGAGCAGTCAAAAAAAAAATCACTGCCTGGGAATCTTCGGCATTGGGAGAGCCCCAACACCCCTCAGACAGGCGTGTTGCTACTGGTGGAGACAGGAGGAGAGACGGAAGAGCAATAGCTTCTCTCTTCTCACACCTTCCAGTTTCCAGCGAGCCTCTCTCCTTGCTCAGATCAAGGCGGAAGCCAGTCTGGGGAGGCAGCTTTGCATGCTCCCCTTCCCTGCAGCGCACAGCTGGGCACAGCACAGGAAAGAGCTGGGTGCAGACGGGTGAAGGGCACGCTGAACCTTCCAGCAGCACTCAGTGCAGAAATGTTTTCTCCATCTTTGACCACTCAGGCTCGATCTCCTTACTAGGCTAGTCTTCCTCTTCGATGTTATTAATGCTAATATTGCTCAAAGCCCTTGTTCAGTCCCCTACCCCTTCGAGGTCCATGATCATTCCTATGGATGATTTCATCCTCTCCGTGGATCTCCCTGTCATCAATTACTATTTTCATAACAATGATTCTCAAATATCACTTCCTCTGTCTTCCCTAAACTTTGGAATCAAACCAAATTGCCCAATGGAGAACCTTAGGTGGATATATCGCACGCACATGAAATTCAGAATTCTGAACATAGAAGCCATCCTATCCCCCCTCCATAACTCTCTTCATCCCCAACTCTTATTCCATTTTGACCAACGAGTGGCACCACAATCCAGCAAGAAACTCACCAGAGCTCCCTTTTGTCCCAGAATTCAGGCAGCAAGTCATGTCCACTCTGCACACGAGGAAACTCAATACCGCCTCTTTCCGGAAACCGCAGATGTTTCCCTGCTGCAAATTTTCATCATCTCATGTTTGGGTTCTTGCCGCAGGCTCTGAGCTTGTCTCCTCATTGAGTTCATTATCTTTTTTGTGCTGCAGTTGGAATGATCGCCTTAACATGCAAATCCAATCACATCATTTTTCTTCCTACAGCCCCTGCTGGACCCTGTATGATTTTCTTTGCTTACATTTACAAGCCTATTTCTTAACATTCCCTTTCCCCTTTGGAGGTCACCATTTCTGTAAAACTAAATTCCATTTCCTGTTTCCTCTTTGTTCTTGACCTTGGTTCTTGCTGTTTCTTTGGAGGGGCACAATCCTTTTTTGCTTCACTGCTCACTCTGCTCTTTACCTGAATATCCTACTCACACTACAGACCTCAGAGATGCTCCTTCATCCAGGACAACATCCTGGACTTCTGGTACCCATACATTTCAATCTATCATCAATAAGAGAGGGTTTCTCTATCTTAATGCTCCCATCATCCCACTGTAAAATGTGAGCTCTTGTCAATTTTCTTCCTCAGCACAGTATTTGGCACATAATAGGTGTTCAATAAGTATTTCTGAATAAATAAATGGATAAATGATTGCCTGGAGATGAGGCTAGATGACACATGGGTGACTTCTGTAACATCCTTTAATGTTTTTGTTCTTTTCACTTCGACACATTGCTTCAACACGGATTGCTTATTATATTTCAGTCCACCCTATATTCTTGGATATACACAGGGATTGTAAAAAAAATATATATATATGTTCAATTCACGTTATTTTCAGCATTCTTCTTCTGAGTAATCACATAGAGAATATAAAAGGCCAATAGGGGATTCATAACTTTCTGCATAATTGTGTCTCCTGATGTGGGGTTCGTGGCTTCATTAATATTGAGGATGATTAAAAGGAGATTTCATTCAGTTTTGCAGTTCTCTTAGCACACGGAACTTGGCGGCCCACCACTGTCGGTGAATTAAATAATAAGTCAATGCATAATGAATGAAAAATGCATGTTCTAAGAAATAAGACTCAGTGTAAATTTCATTCAGTAATCATGTTTTAAAGGAAAGAGGATCAATTCCAACCTGATAAAGCAGGTCACTGGGTTTGGAAGTTATTGCAATTGCTCCCTGAAAGTGTTTATGCAAGTGCCCTGAAAAACCAACAACTTTTTGAAAATGTTGATGAATTCATCAAATTCTTGCTTTTCACAGCTTGAGTGCTTAAACCAAGCAATTAAATCAACCAGGAAAATATGCTCTCTGTAAAAGTTCTCTTTCTAATATCTTTTTCTATTTTTTCCAACTTGATGTAAAAAGTTAAGACACAGACATTTCTTAAGATGCCTTTCTTCCTATGAAAGCATAAATGTGAAATTCAGAAGGGATCTTGAAAATTCTCTTGTTCAATCTACCCTCCAACATCATGGCTTTATATTATGGATAAGTAAATTGGTGCCCAGAAAAGCCAGTACCTTTCCCAAAGCAACAACAGTCCTTGTGACTTCACAGGGACTCCCACTTCAGTTTCCATGAATAAAATAAGAGCAATAACTGCCCTGCACTGATAACTTATTCTGTATTTGGAAGTCACTGAGCATTCTAGCATTTGGGTATCCTTTCAACAATTATTCAGACAAAGACAGAATTTAACCTAAACTTCTGCCAAGATGTCTTGGCAGACACCAGGTAGCTGATAAGCACTGCACTAAGCTGTTAGATCGAAGTGAAAAGGGTAAACTAAAAATAGTGTGAAAAACAAACTGCTAGAGGTACTTTGACTCCTTATCCTCAGAACCCTGAATTATAGTGACACTTTCCAAGACATTCCTATTCAGCCTCTTCACTGAGTGTCTGCTGGGGGCGGGGGCAGGGGGACAGAGTTCACGGGAACCTTGAGATCAGGCAGTTGGTTTGGAAGAAAATGTGAAACAATGGGAAGGTAGCGCAGGATAGTGAATGTGCAGACGGCGCACACGGAAGGCAATGGCTGGCAAAGCGGTTCTGTGCGCCAGCTACTTTTATTTCCGCCCAATTTTTCTGTAAGGGTTAGCATGTGGTAGGGTTTCCCAGGCAGCATTGGTGGTAAAGAACCCAACTGCCAATGCAGGAGATGTGAGACGAGGGTTCAGTCCCTGGGTCGGGAAGATCCCTTGGAGAAGGACTAAGTAGCAATCCACTTTGGTATTCTTGCCTGGGAAGTCCTGTGGACAGAGGAGCCTGGCAGGCTACAATCCATGGGGTCACAGAGTCAGACATTACTGAGCAAGTAACACTGAAGGTGAAGTCGCTCAGTCGTGTCCGACTCTTTGCGACCCCACGGACTGTAACCCACTAGGCTTCTCTGTCCATGGGATTCTCCAGGCAAGAATACTACTAACCAACACTAACAGTTCAAAGGATGTGTTGCTCACTTGATAGAGATGATATCTCCTAGGAAAAACAGGCCAGCAGGTAACATTTGGCCATGTAGATTGAATAATTACACTCACTTTTATTTGTTCACAGAAGACTTCTCAGGGAATTTCTGAGTGTTCAAAATATACACATTTCCCCTCATCAATATAAAACAAAGTAAATAGCTTGGCTTAGCATCACAGCGAATGCAAACCACACAGGCCTGAAACTTCACTCATGCACGATTGTCCTCTGCGGCCCGTGGAATCTCAGAGAAACATTTGCTAACACAGATTCAAAAGCAGAGACGTGGATCTCAAGGTTCCCGCTCCCTGAAGGCCCTCACCCGTGGGTTTGTGATGATTTTGACTGACTACGAGGTTTAGGAGTTGCAATGGTCAGTTTGATGCTACCCAATTCAAGAAATCTGATTCTATTCCTTATTATCTGTGATAATACTGAAGACAGGAATCCTGCCCTCAAATAGCTTGTTAACTTCCTGGATAATTTACGATGCATTTAAAATAGTTGTAAAACAACAGAGAATAGTCTTAAGTGGTGAAGACAGAAAGTACAAAAAGACAAGAGGTGAAAAAAAATAATAAAGAAAGGGCCAGAGTCATTAGAATGGTTATTTTAAAACAGAATAGAGGGACTTCCCTGGTGGTTCAGTGGCTAAGATTCCGTGCTTACAATGCAGGGGGCACAGGTTTAAATTTTGGTTGGGGAACTAAGATCCCACATGCCCTGTGGCACAGTCAAAAATAAATCTTAAATAGTTTGAAACAAAAAGAACAAGGCTGGGATTTTGAAGGGTCAATGAACTTTGAATAAGTGGAGAGAGAGAACCAGTGAGGAAGGAGAGTTTTGCTAAATAAATGTGCCTACTAGGTTAAAGAAGGGGCTTCCCTGGTAGCTCAGCTAGAGATCCCGGGTTGGTTTCTGGGTCAGGAAGATCCCCTGGAGAAGGGATGGGGTGCCCACTGCAGTATTCCTGGGCTTCCCTGGTGGCTCAGCCTGCAAAGAATCTGTCTACAACGTGGGAGATTTGGGTTCAATCCCTGGGCTGGGAAGATCCCCCCTATGAGGGCATGGCAACCCACTCCAATGTTCTTGCCTGGAGAATCCCATGGACAGAGGAGCCTGGTGGGCTGCTGTCCATGAGGCTGCATAGAGTCAGACACGACTGAGTGACTAAGGCCAGCACAGAGCACAGGCTAAGAAGAGTGCTCTGTGGAGAATGTTCCTTTGTTAGTAAGTCGTGGAGACAGAGTCAGGTAGTTTGTGTGAGCCTGATCTCAGGGAGGCAAAAATGAGTTCTTAAGTAGCTGAGTGCTTGGAAACTATTATTTTGGAAAGAACAAGTCTAGTATTTCTTTGAAATTGTTTTTAAGCCACTAAACATATTTTTCTCCTGGGTTCTCTCAGTACCTTCTTGAGGTTGAAATGTGTGGAAAGTTCTCCAGAGTTATGCTGAAAAATCACCCCAATTCTGATCTTTTTGGACTTATTCTGCTGTCTTTTTTGACCTTTTTCAACCCCTATTTTTATTCTGGGGGTGGTTTCTTCTCAGGAAGGCTGTAGCCCATGGAGATTAAATTTGGCTCAATCCTGCCCCTTTACTGAAAACTCACTGTTTCTGTTCCAAGTCCAATTCTTGAGGCTACCTCAAGCATAAGCAGGATGAAAAGTCATACTTGAATTAGAGCCAGATGAAAATATCCAGAATAACCAGTTACTCTGTGATTGAAGCATCATTTCCAGAGGACTTGGTCTGGATGCAAACATGTTCCTTCATTCAGGAAACATTTATCGATGCTTCTCTGAGCCATGCACTATGCCAGAAGGGCTAAATCACCCACCCACTGGCAACTAACAATACCAAGCACCTAGCTTTTATCCCTGACCACATCCCTCACAGTGGTGCACAGCTGAGCATCAGGTTCAGAGAACAGGACTTGAGGTCTGTAGGTGAGATTTACAAATGGTTGATAAAGGTCTCTTGCCAAGATATAATTAGCCCAGAAGGAATTAGAGGAGTGGTGGATACAATCTTACAACATGGAATCCTGGATATATAGGGCAGTAGAGAATGTGGTGTTGGAGAAGACTCTTGAGAGTCCCTTGGACTGCAAGGAGATCCAACCAGTCCATTCTGAAGGCGATCAGCCCTGGGATTTCTTTGGAAGGAATGATGCTAAAGCTGAAACTCCAGTACTTTGGCCACCTCATGCGAAGAGTTGAATCAGTAGAAAAGACTCTGATGCTGGGAGGGATTGGGGGCAGGAGGAGAAGGGGACAACAGAGGATGAGATGGCTGGACGGCATCACTGACTCGATGGACATGAGTCTGAGTGAACTCCGGGTGTTGGTGATAGACAGGGAGGCCTGGCATGCTGTGATTTATGGGGTCGCAAAGAGTCGGACACGACTGAGCAACTGAACTGAACTGAAGTGAGAGAAGGGACACCCAAAGAAAAGTATTCGTCTTTGCATGTTTGACCTCACACTGAGACTCCGCTTTGCACCACAAGGGGAGGGTGTATTCTTTCTTACATCTGGTTAGGTCCAGCTGCAGCGACTGCACACATGCATACATCCTGAACATCCCAGAGGACTGTCTCTGCCAGTAGAACCTATAAATGCTACATTTTCAGTGATTGAAAGGTCCTAAAAGTACATGCAGCTGGCAGGATGTTGGGAGTTTCCGCGCACAGTCAGGACAGCTCGCCCTCACTTGGGAGGACAAAATCATGAAAAGGCGAGGATCTTGCAAAAAGGAAAGGAAAAACTTCCCTTCCTTCTAGATTTTCATTGCCAAAAAAATCAATATCAATATCATCTCAGCTGGCTGACAAAGGATGAAATGTCCCAGGCAGGGAGCTGTATGGCTCAAGGAGAATTAATTTTGAGTTTGCTGCCAATTTTTTCCTTGCCCAGAGGTCCCCCACAGAAATGCTTAAGTCTTAGTCACATACTGGATGAATGAGGTGAACAAATAGCCTGCTGGGGGGAGCCGGGATTGTGGTCATCTGCTTTGGAAGGTAGTCAAGGGCTATTAGGCATGGGTCTCTCCCTGTCCAGTCTGACAATCCGGGAGGTCGGTGGCGGCCGGAGGAGCCAGCAGAGGCCCTTGGGCAGCGGTTTTCAAGGCCGTGAGCCTTCCCGAGTTAGGCGTCTGGGATTATTTGTCCGATCAGTTGCAGCTTGTAGCTGCTGCATCAGTTCTGGTAAAATCTGGCTGATGGCCAGAGTCGCAAGGGGATCATTTTTCTTAAACTGTATGCGTTGTCAACCTCCACTGTACAGTCTGTGAATGAGAATTTCTCATACTGGTTATCAATAGCCTATAGTTTCAGAAACATTGCCCAAGCATTTCTAATGATCACTCAAGTTTTGCCTCCACGATCTAAGATGGGATGATAGGACTTTCACTAGAGAGGTGGCCCATTCAAGGGTGAAGCCATGGAGAAGGACATGTTTTTCTGTTGCTGCGCACGTACCTGGAGGATGCTAGATTTAATGGGAAAGTTGCCATTGGAGAAGGCAGTGGCACCCACTCCAGCATTCTTGCCTGGAAAATCCCATGGGTGGAGGAGCCTGGTGAGCTGCAGTCCACGGGATTGCTAAGAGTCAGACACGACTGACCGACTTCACTTTCACTTTTCACTTTCCTGCATTGGAGAAGGAAATGGCGACCCACTCCAGAGTTCTTGCCTGGAGAATCCCAGGGGCGGGGGAGCCTGGTGGGCTGCTGTCTTTGGGGTCACACAGAGTCGGACACGACTGAAGTGACCTAGCAACTTAACTTAGCAGCACGCATACCTGGAGGATGCTAGATTTAATGGGAAAGTTAGTCTTCTACTACTTTCTTCAGGGTGCCAGTCATCCAGCCACACACCGCCATTGGTGGTTGTCTTGGTTACAACAGATATTTCTGTGAAATCCGCTAGATGTAGATGGATGGTCTTCCATTTGCCAGCAAAGTGTACCACAGCTTGGCAGAGCTCCATCCTAGACCATGGTTATAAGGGAACATCTTCCACCAGAAACACTGCAATTGGCAGGCTGTTGTATATACAGATGGAAATGTCAGTTGCTTAATATTTAACACATTTTTTGCAGTTTTATTAGGACATAATTACCAAACATTATCATATAGCCTAAGGTATAACACCTAAAGGTTTGATTTACATATACTGTAAAATGCTGACCACAGTCGGCGGGCTTCCCTGGCGGCTCAGATGGTAAGGAATCTGCCTGCAGTGTGGGAAACCCGGGCTCAGTCTCTGGGTCAGAAAGATGCCCTGGAGCAGGGCACGGCAGCCCCCTCCAGTATTCTCGCCTGGAGAAGGCCATGGACAGGGCAGTTGGGTGGGCTGCAGTCAAGGGAGTCACAAAGGTCAGACACACTGAGTGACTAACACTTTCACTTTCATCATATCATATAGATAACATATGAAGCTTTTTCTTATCTATCATACAGCAGTGTTAGCTATATTCAGTGTTGTACATTATATCCCTAGTACTTATTTATCTTACAATTGAAAGTCTGTACCTTTTAAATAATTGCCTTCAAATCCCTCTTCCCCCAAACCTTGCCTGTAATCTGATCTCTTTTTCTATTAATTTGAAGGGGAGTTTTGTTTGCTTCTTGTTTAGAATTCACATACAGGTGAATAATGATACTAAATTTTACCTATCAATAATTATTTTCACATAAATGGAGAAAATTTTCTAATGAAAAGGCACAGGTGCCTGACGGGATAAAAACATAACAATCAATGATAGGCTGCTGCAAAGACTCACTTTGGTCTTAAAAGCACACAAAGAGTGATGGAATGGAAAAAGATATTTCTTACTTTCTTAGACCTTTGACAATTTAATTATGATGTGTCTCAGTGCAGGCTTATTGTGATTAAATCTATGTGCTATCTTCTGAGCTGTGTGGGCGGAATGTCCACGTCTCTCCCCAGGCTGGGAAGTTTTCGGCCATCCTTACTTTCAATATGCTCGATCTTTCTCTCCCTTTGGAACTCCCAGGAGGCAGGTGTTGTTTCTTCTCACGGAGCCCCGCAAGCTTCCCTCGCTTAGCCTTTGCTCCTCTGACCTCGTAATTCCCGCTGCCCTGTCGCCCACGTCCCCGTTTCTTCAGCACAGTGAAGTCTGCTTTGAAAGTCTCTGCTGAACTCTTCAGCTACTGTGCTTCTCAGCTCTGGAGTTTCTCCTGGGCCACTTTAACAGCTCTCACTTCTTTCTTGAGCTTCTCATTTCTTGTTCATGCATTATGTTCCCCATGTCATCTCGCGGTCTGCATCTGTGTTCTTGCAGTTTGCTAAACTTTCTTAAGAGGATTGTTCTGAATTCTTTGCCTGACAGTGCACAGATTTTCTCACCTTTAGAGCCAGCTATCGGCCCTTTGCTAGTCTTCTTCAGTGGTGTCGTGGTGATCTGACTTTCTGTGGCTCTGATTCCTTGTGTTGGTTGGTAAAGTTCAGCTCAGGTTGGCTTTCTGGGCAAGAAGGGGCTCCCACTACAGTCTCTCTGTGGTGAGGCAACTGTCTGACCCGAGGCCGGGGATGGCCAGTGTGTCCTGGCTGAGGACAGCCGACCAGGACTGCTGGCTTGGGCCCCGGACAAGTGATGCTGTAGGATGACCACCCCCTGGCCAGTGTTCCATGTGGCTGGGGCTGTGTACTCTCCTGGGGATCAGACTGGGCCATGAGTTAGTTTCAGATTCCCTGGTGGCTCAGAGGTTAAAGCATCTGCCTCCAATGTGGGAGACTCAGGTTTGATCCCTGGGTCAGGAAGATCCCCTGGAGAAGGAAATGGCAACCCATTCCAGTATTCTTGCCTGGAGAATCCTATGGACGGAGGAGCCTGGTAGGCTACAGTCCACGGGGTCACAAAGAGTCGGACAGGACTGAGCGACTTCACTCAGTCACTCACTCACTCACTCATGAGTTAGTTTCCCTGCCTTGGCAGGGTGGAAGAGTGGGATCGGGGGCTGATATGGCTTGCGTTTGAGCCGCTGAATCAGGCGAGAGTGTGCACTGAACTCCTTGGTCCACAAAGTCGCTGGTTCTGCTCTGCAAGCGGGGAAGCCACGGGCTGAGCTCTCCTCCCAAGTGTCACTTTAAGCAGGGTGGCGGGACAGGCTCATCCCTTCTCACAGGCGAGATGTATCCTGGTCGAGCAGGCTGAAGGCTGCAATCACAACGAGCAGAGAACAACTCAGTGTCCCTGTGTGTGTGTGTGTGTGTGTGTGTGTGTGTGTGCAGCGGTGGAAGCAGCTCTAAGCCAGTAAAAGTCTCGGATGTTGTTGTAACTCGGGCTGACCCGTGCCCCATGTTTGGCTGATCATGACCGCTGGCTTTGCTCTTCAGACCACCAGCTCTGCCTGCATGCCTCTTTGCTTTAGTGTTGCTGTTGAATATAGCTTTCGGTGCATTGTTTTTGTTCATTTGTTTTCCCATCCGTTCTGGTCAGATGGAGCTTGGAGACCCTTTGCAGTGGTTTGAGCTGCGTCTTAGTTCCCTTGCCTTGGCTGGATGGGGAAGGGATACACCAGGTTTCTGCCAATCTCTCCCAAACAAGTTCCTGGCTGGAGGAGTTGCAGATACTCTCAGTCTGAGCTATAAATCAACCCCCTTGCTGGGGCATAGCAAGGAAACCCTTTATATCCAGTCAGTGATCTACTCTGGAGGTGAAAGGCTCCGCCCAGCCACCTCTCAGCTTGAATATTGCTGGTTATACAGCTTCCAGAAACTCTTACCAGTCCTTTGGGTCCAATGGGATCCCCACAGTCAGAATGCGGAACGTCTCAGCTCATGTGCCTGGGCAGGATAGGGAAAGGCTGATTGTCCTCAAGCAGGCTTTCTCTTTGGAAGAGGCTGGGAGCTACCTTAAGCCTTGGCTATGAATTATTCCTCCTGAGTGCAGTCAGGGGACCACCCACACCTGGCCATGCCTTTGCACTCTGGGTGCTCAGCTTCACCTGCCAGCATCTCAGCTTGAATGTTGCTGGGCTACAGAGCTTGCCGGTGCCCTGGCCGGCGGCTCTGGCCATGTGGTAGGTAGATCTCTCTTCACAGCGGGTGAGGCTACAGTGTGGGCAAGCCGGGCTCCCGGGCCAGAAGAACTATTTGAGGACCATCGCCAGGCAGCTCTGCGCCTCTGTGAGTTCCCTGGGCAAAATGCACCACCCACTTGGTTGTCTGGATGGACCAAGTCGCAGGCGGTCACTGTACTTGAACCCTGCGGGAATGAATCCAGCTGGCCCGGATCCCTGCGCGGCTTGTGATCTGATACACGCCCCTTCCCCCATGCGCACCACGGTTGGATCCCCATAGCTGAGCCCACGATCACCCTGCCATTACGCTGGGCAAGACCAGGGCAGGCCTTGCATGCAGTGACTCGTGACCCTGGGGTGCCTGTGGTCTCCCCGGGGCTGCGCTTTCCCGCTGGAGAAGGTAGGGCCTCACGGGGGAGTCTCAGGGAGGAGGCGCATCCCGGCCTGCAGCATCGGCAGGTGCCCTCGCTTGCCGAAGGTGGTGGGCACGTGTCCGTGGGGCAGGGGCTGGCCTCCTGCTCTGCTCTGTGTCCCGGGGTCCCTCAGGGGCTCAGGGCGCCTGTGAGACCTTCTCCTTGCGGAGAGGGGAGATCAGCGGCAACCTGTGGAGCTGTCCTGGGGCCGTCATCTCCCTGAGAACAATTGCGTCTGTCCTTTGGGTAAAGCAGATTATCCTCCATGATGTCCACAGGCTTCATCCAATCAGGCCTCACGAGCAAACCCTGAGGGTCCCCCAAAGGAAGGAATTCTTCCTCCAGACTGAAACCTAAAAATTCTGCCTGATTTTCTAGCTTTCAGACTCAAAACTACAATATTGTGTGGAAGGAAAAATAATTTTCCCTGTACCATTCCAGATTCTTGGCTAAAAGACCCCTGAAATAAAAGACAGATAAATAGGAGAAAAACAAACATGCATTCCTCTTGCATATGTGAGAGATAACATAAGAAAACTGAAAAACTCTTTAAAATGGCCCAAGCCACCACCTCAAATACTATCTTCAGCTAAAGACAAAAATGCTGAGGGAGGGGGTAGCCAGTTATGGGAGACTCAGTGAAGCGTAGCAAATGAGGGTCTGGCTATCACACAGACTTGATAGATTACCTTCTCTACTGATACAGATCCTAAGGATTTGGTCATTCTCCACTCCTGATAGACCAAATGACCATTCCTGACAGAGGGAGACACCCTTAAATAGATAGATTTCCATTATATGTATATGCTGCTGCTGCTAAGTCGCTTCAGTCGTGTCCGACTCTGTGCGACCCTAAAGACGGCAGCCCACCAGGCTCCACCACCCCTGGGATTCTTCAGGCAAGAACACTGGAGTGGGTTTCCATTTCCTTCTCCAATGCATGAAAGTGAAAAGTGAAAGTGAAGGCACTCAGTCGTGTCCGACTCTTCATGACCCCGTGGACTGCAGCCCACCAGGCTCCCCCATCCATGGAGTTTTCCAGGCACGAGCACTGGCATGGGTGCCATTGCCCTCTCCGTCTATATATATAAATATCTCTAAACAGCAAGCTCTCAATCTCCATGGCTTTCTCTATGCTTATAGCTTCTTTAGAATAACCAGTTCGAAATAAACAGTGAGCCCCAAAGGCATCTTCCAAGGTGGTAATTCAGCTCCTCTTCAGTTCTCACCTTTGAAACTTTCAATAAAGTGTCTCACAATCCAGAACCAAACAGCTAGATGCTGCATGCCTCACTGAGCCAGTCTCCCGGTTCTGAGAGTCAGTCATTCCAGTCAGGCAATCGTGTCTCGTTTCAGGAGGACCTGCAGGTGAGCTTTCCAACTTAGGCCTGTCTGGTGTGAGCAATGAGGAATTTCCTAAGAGGCCTTCCATGGAAATGCAAGTCAGAGAAAGGTTAATTGTCAGGAAAGGCTATATGCCTAATCTGAGTCTTGGGAACTGCTGGTCCAAAAGATTTCCAGATGTTGGGATAAGAGCATCCTTTAATGCTTCTGATGGTGCTATCATGCGCTCAGGTAAACCTTCTAAGTGGCCCACACAGAAACAGACATGAGGATTTTCTAAAAATGAACATCTAACATCTCTGAAATTTATGTCGCGTCATTCTCCTTCAATTTTCAAGGCTTCAAGGAAAAGGGCAGTTTTTGTTCTTAGTGACTGCAAGTCCAAAGAGTGGGAGAAAATAGGAAGTGCTAGTTTGAAGATCCATAGCATGTTTAAGGAAACTAGAATTCAGGATCCAGTCCAGTTTACGGGTAGAAAACAAAGCTTCAGAGGCGGGAACAGCACTGGTATCTAATATCTATCAGGGAGCAAACACAATGCTTTTTTCTCTCTCTCTAAAATCACCCACATTTCTACCAGACGTAATCATGGTAAAACTCACTTGTTGCAAATTATGTCTAGTTTCAATAAACTTGACCTGGTTATTTACGTAAATGCAGCAAGAATAACTCTTGACCGTATGTGCTAAGTGGCTTCAGTCGTGCTGTGTCTGACTTTTTGCCACCCCACGGACTGTGGCCCACCAGGCTCCTCTGTCATGGGATTCTCCAGGAGAGAATAACTGGAATGGGTTGCACTTCCTTCCCCAGGGGATCTTCCCGAACCAGGGACAGAACACGCATCTCTTCTGTCTCCTGCACTGCAGGTGGGTTCTTTCCCACTGGCACCATCTAGGAAGCCCATATGGAATCTATCAATCGTTAGACTCTTTTAAATGAGCCTTGCTGAGACTCTGGATAAGGAATCTCAGACTGAACATTTGAAAGTGCTAAAGGCTAGGAAGCCAAGACAAGGCAAGGCTCGCCGTCTGATTTTGCCTATAATATTTAAAGATTTGGGTAAATTCTTCTCTTATTTAGTTCCACAAAACATCTCAAAATTCCTGGGCTGCTAGGAAGTGAGCTTTTTAGTCAACTGGTAAGGTGACTTCCCTGGTAGCTCAGATGGTAAAGCGTCTGTCTGTGATGCAGGAGACCTGGGTTCAATCCCTGGGTCAGGAAGATCCCCTGGAGAAGGAAAGGGCAATCCACTCCAGTACTACTGCCTGGAAAATCCCATGGACAGAGAAGCCTGGTAGGCTACAGTCCATGGGGTCACAAAGAGTCCGACATGACTGAGCGACTTTACAAGGCAAAAATAAACCCTGTGAGCAAGATATCAGGACGTTTTCCCAAGAGGCTTTATTGGCTCTGTAAAGTCAACCTGAGTCCCTTAAAGCTGCCTGGTTATATCTAAGTCTACGTACCTCATTCTCAAATACCACATTCCAGTCAAAGCCTTGGAAATATAACCAACATTTCCAACTGTGTCCTATTACAAGAGGGCAAATTCTTATTGGATTTATGTAAATAACTTATGTAAATAGTCACTAGAAGTCTTCAAATTCTGGAGAGATCAGGCAGGGAGAAAGTTAAATGTTTTATCTTAGTTCACAAAGATAAAATTTACCAGATTGCTGTAAGTTATAGCTTAAGAGAAAGTTTTCTTAAATCTGGAAAAACACAATATTAAAGAACCAGCAGTAGTTTCAATTAAAACTCATGTGCATTGTAGTCACCCTTATCAGTTTATTAATCCCAAGAATTAATCCCATGAAATTAATTCTTTTGATTTTTATCTTTTGTTGGCAATTTTATGAATCCAGGTTTTTCATAAAAGTCTTATAAATTTCTTACTCAGTTCAATTTTATGATTTAAAGATTTTCAGAAACTGTATCTAGAGTGCTTGTTCGAGTCCTTCCTGTGAATCTCTCTGAAGATGAAACACTTTCACCAAAGCATCCGAATTAAAAAAAAAAAAAAAACTTATCTATGAATGACAAAAATACTTTAAAATGCCCATGGTTAAAATCTGATTAAAGTTTATTACAATGCAGTTGACGAAGAAATTTGCTTATGCCTGTGACACACATTTCAAGATAATAAATAGAATTATGACTGATAACTTTATACCAGGACACATATGAATTTTATGTATTCCATCTAACAATTTCTGGAATACGTAATATATACCAATAAAAATACAACTTAAAGAAGGCATAGTATTACTTTTTCTTTGACAATGATTTCTGTATAATTTAATACAGCAAATAAGCCTAATTAGTTAATATACTTGTCTTCTTTTTTAATAAGAGAGAGCGAGCAAATCTTTTGAGATGTTTTAGGGACCCTGTGGAAAATCCCAAAATTAATTCAATGTTAACCAGAATTCATTTAAAATTTGATTTTGGAGGTTTATCAAAAATAGCAACAGTTTTAGGCGTTGACTAAAAAGGATCACATATCACTCAAAAATAATATTTAATGACAGTAAGTTTTCAAAGGAAAACACAAAAGATCAATAGTTCTGAGCAAAATGTAGCTGTTAATATTAAGACTCAGTTTTCCTGAATAGTCAAGTCTGATAAAGTGCAGGAAATTATTTTGATAAAACAGAAATATTTTGCTTTCTATACAGATTACTTCAAAGCTAAAGAAAAAGTTTTTATAATTCCTTTTCAAGAGTAGAGCAATAGTCCAACAAACCTTTGTTATTTCAGCATGTGTAAGAAATTAAGCTTTAGTTTTGCGTAAGTACAGTGTTGATATTAAAGTTTCTTTTAAAAACTTATAATACACTCGTTAAGTTTTTGCCAGCTTAGTCACATAGGAGAAATTCTCTCCCTCTCTCTTTCTCCCCAGCCCCCAATATACTGACTGTCCTTTATTACCCCTTTACCACTCAGAAGCAGCTTCTTTTACTGTAGGACAAGATTACTTCCATTTCACTTCACAAAAATACATTTCCATATCTCATAGGTTTTCCTACTCTAAAACATATTCTACTTTCTTTGTATTCAGAGCTGTTTCACTGATTATTTCTAGTAGTTTGAATTACACATATTAATTAGAATTACTAACCTATAGGCAAAATAGATGAAGGGAATTAAGAGGGACAAACTACCAGGTATAAAATAAGTAATTAACAGGCATGTAATGTGCAGCCTTGCCTTATTCCTTTCCCAAATTTGAAGCAGTCAGTTGTTCCATGTAAGGTTCTAACTGTGCTTCTTGACCCACAGACAGGTTTCTCTGGAGACAGGTAAGGTGGTCTGGTATTCCCATCTCTTTAAAATCATTTGCTTGTGATCCACTCTACATTGGCCACAGGACTGGAAAAAGTCAGTTTTCATTCCAATCCCAAAGAAGAGCAATGCCAAAAAATATTCAAACTACTGCACAATTGTGCTCATTTCACATGCTAGCAAGGCAATACTCAAAGTCCTTCAAGTTGAGTTTCAGTGGCACAGGAGCAAAGAACTTTCAGATGTACAAGCTGGATTTAGAAAAGGCGGAGGAACCAGAGGTCAAATTGTCAACATCCATTGAATCGTGGAAAAGAAAACAAGAGAATTCCAGGAAAACATCTACTTCTGCTTCGTTGACTATGCTAAAGCCTTGAACTTTAATACAAAACTCACTACTTTATATTATACATAACAGATTCAAATTGTGTTTCTGGCGTTTTACCCTTACAGATGGCCAAAGTTTTTTCTTAATGATTGTTAGACACTAGGTTTTTCACTGGCCCAGTTCCCTAAAAGTGCTTTTGTTTTTCTCATGAAAATCGTTTCCCTGAAGTTTACATTTGAAAGAAGTGGCTCTTAGATCCCAAAGAAGATGGCATAGAAAAATCTATATCACAAAGGCACAAAAATAGTATCCAAAGTTTCTCCCAGGAGTTTTCAGGGTATATTTGCAAATGATCAGATGCCTAGAATAATTGCTTTTTAAATGTTTCCTTCCCTTTCTTAAGTGTGAGATCATTCTGTTTCCAACATCCTGAAACTTATAGGAGCATTGACAGAAAGAGTCCAGGGTTCGGGGTTGGTAAAAGAAGAGTTAGAACTGGACATGGAACAACAGACTAGTTCCAAGTAGGAAAAGGAGTACGTCAAGGCTGTATACTGTCACCTTGCTTATTTAACTTCTATGCAGAGGACATCACGAGAAAGGCTGGACTGGAAGAAGCATAAGCTGGAATCAAGATTGCTGGGAGAAATATCAATAACCTCAGATATGCAGATAACACCACCCTTATGGCAGAAAGTGAAGAGGAGCTAAAAAGCCTCTTGATGAATGTGAAAGTGGAGAGTGAAAAAGTTGGCTTAAAGCTCAACACTCAGAAAATGAAGATCATGGCATCCGGTCCCATCACTTCATGGGAAATAGATGGAGAAACAGTGTCAGACTTTATTTTGGGGGGCTCCAAAATCACTGCAGATGGTGACTGCAGCCATGAAATTAGAAGACGCTTACTTTTTGGAAGGAAAGTTATGACCAACCTAGATAGTATATTCAAAAGCAGAGACATTACTTTGCCGACTAAGGTCCGTCTAGTCAAGGCTATGGTTTTTCCTGTGGTCATATATGGATGTGAGAGTTGGACTGTGAAGAAGGCTGAGCACCGAAGAATTGATGCTTTTGAACTGTGGTGTTGGAGAAGACTCTTGAGAGTCCCTTGGACTGCAAGGAGATCCAATCAGTCCATTCTGAAGGAGATCAGCCCTGGGATTTCTTTGGAAGGCATGATGCTAAAGCTGAAACTCCAGTACTTCGGCCACCTCATGCGAAGAGTTGACTCATTGGAAAAGACTCTGATTCTGGGAGGGATTGTGGGGCAGGAGGAGAAGGGGACGACAGAGGATGAGATGGCTGGATGACATCACAGACTCGATGGACGTGAGTCTGAGTGAACTCCGAGAGATGGTGATGAACAGGGAGGCCTGGTGTGCTGTGAGTCATGGGGTCGCAAAGAGTCGGACACGACTGAGTGACTGAACTGAAAAGGAGAGTCGGGCTTTACTTCTCCAGCCACATTTCTGATTTTGTAAAGATTTGTAAGGAGATATAGTAGCTTTTAATTCCTCTAGTAATTGGCTTGCAGCCTTAATGATGTCATGGGGCTGACTTGCCCATCCAACTACATTATCTTCAGTTTGCTTCTTTATATCAGGGAGAAGCCTTTCAACTAAAGTGGAAATCAAAAGGTTCCTGTTCTAGAGCTTTAGGGTGTGATGGGGTATGTATGGCTCTATAATGTAAAGCATTCAACAGAGGCCTTTAAATGCTCCCCTCTTTTTGACTGTACAATTCAAACTCAGATCAGTCCACCTTTAGGGGAAAGGTCTCTACTACTTCTTCAGTCAGACCTGATCCTTGGTTTTAAGGTGATCCGTTCTCTGATCATTTGCAGGAGGGCCTGGAGGAAATTACAGTCATTTTTTTTTTCCTTTGAGGGAAAATTCCAGGGTCTGTTTGGCTTGTTAGAGTACAATCATGGGCAGGAAGAACATTCCTTAGAAGCAAGCAGGATCTCTGTACGTGGTGTCCGTGTCAGCTGTGAGCAGCCATTGGTCTAGCTCCTCTCTGCATGTGGAGACCATAGTGGAGGCAAGAAAGGCCTTCCGGTTTCATCCTGTTAGGAAAGCCCCTAAGGCCGGCTGCCATGCTCCTTTGAGTCTTCTTTTCTATTTAATCTTTCCATCGGTACCAATAAGGCAATTGTTCAGGATGAGTATTCTGTATTGATTTTTTTAATATAGAAGTATTTTCAATTCAAAAGAGCCATCATCTGGCCACTGATGAGTAGGATCTTATATTAATCGAAGTAGTGACTCAAACCACTAAGCCTTTTATGGCTCTAACCGTGGCTATAAGAGATATCCCCAAAGATGCCGCCCACCCTAGATCCGGAATGTTCACTCATGAACTTAGCCTGTAAAGGCAAAGAACTTTGCTGACACAGGCAGTGTTCATGGAAACAGCGCCCTAGTTTCCCACGAAAACATGAGAAAGCAGTGATTCCTGTTTCCCACCGGAACACGAGGCACCTCCCATTATGGCACCACTAATCTGCGGCACCAGGTGGGTGCTTCTGGAATGGGACTTTTCCAGCACTAACAAGGCAACAAAGGCCCCCTGTGGACTGAAGCCCCTTATAACAAACTCCCCTGAGAGCCAGCATGCTGGGACAAAGAGAACACTACTTCCCAGATCCACAGCCTGCGTGGCTGCCTGCCAGATGCACGCCAGCAACAGGCATCTTCTGATGGGCAGCACCCAGAAAAAATCATCAGGGTCACGAAGCCAAGCTCTCAAGACAAGAATAAGAGGAAAGGAAAATGCAGCTGGCTTGTGGGTCTCATCCTTACGAAGAACAACACAAAAGCCAAGGGGAAAGATAAAGACCAGCTTTGGGAGGAAAAAGGATCATTAGAAAACCAGAGCAGTACTGCCACTAATATTTTCTCCTTCCAATCTGCATTTGGAAAGGAAAAGGCAAGATTCAATTTTTACCATCCTCTTCCAACTGAGCACTGCAGCGTGAGAGCCAGGAGAACTGACGTGGTAAAAATGATTCCCTTTGCCAGCGTCCATGTTTTCCAGGATCCGGTCTGCAGGTTCTGAGGGAATATGTTGTCTTAGCAAGTCACATCATGGGTCGCCAAATTGCAGAGGAGGAACAATAATTTTCCTTCTACTGTTCTAGTTTCTATTATCACAGAGAACCCTTGTAATAATAGGCAGATAGATTCATAGGAGGAAAAACAAGCAAAAGTTTAATAACGTGCGTATTTTTTATACATGAGAGACATCTAGTAAACCAAGCAACTCTCCCAAATGGCCCAAACCACCACGTTAAACACCGTCTTCAGCTAAAGAGAGGAGACGCTGGGGTGGGGGGGGTCAGAGTTTATCAGGCAGAGTACAGTAAGGATATGGCTGTTCGGGATATTTAATTCCGTGCCTCCTCTATTGATAAGCTCCTAGAGATTTGTGATCCTCCTCTTCCTGGTTTAGAGAGGAGATGTCTTTAAAAAGATGATTTCCCCTGTAAGTGTTCTTGTCCCTTACAGAGGGGTCACTTCTGCCTGGTTTTCAGAGCCTTTCCCGTGCTGGCTTCTTAAAAACAACCAGCTCAAAATAATTACTGTACCAGCGAAGCGTATTTTGGGTGACATTTTCTGCACTCTTTCAATAACTCTTGCCAAAATTTCCAACCTGCCTCATGTACTGAGAATTTCAGATTTACCCACAGTAACAAGAGCCAAATCCTTAAAACCCACCCCACTTTCTCTCTCTCCACATCTACATTCTGTTTTTCTGGAGAATTCTCATTGCTTAATACAGATGGAATTTCAAATATTAAAAAAAAAATCAGTCCATAGAAGCAACTTCATCATTGAAAAAGATACAGTGTAAGGAACAGGTACATAAAGGAAAAGGGGGATGACTGTTCATAAAAGTGATATATAAATTTTAAATATACATAGACATACATTTGACTCCTTAAAAGTTTAAAGCATCTGTAATTCCTTTAATCTTCCCAACAAAAAATAAAAATGCAAAATCACATTGAAACATACTTACTATAAAAATGAAAACAAACGACAGCATTTTATAAGTGTAATATTTGCAATATTTATAAGAAAAACTTTAGGCTCGTAAACCGTGGAATTAAGAGCCTGAATAGATAGGTGTTAAAGAGTAAGTGCTAATAACATTGTATTAGAAAATGGAAAATCTAATGATAAAGGAAACAAATCAAAACAATTTGACATTTTCATGTGTTAAAGATAAAGATAATGATAATATTGTTCATATTAATATGTATGTGATATAGGAATTATGGTAGCAACTGAAAATTGGAATGGCATTTTTCTTATAGTATTATAGTGACATATAACTTTTTATCTTGAGCAATTTGACAATATAAAGCAAGGGTTACAAAATTATTTATAACTTCTATTCCCATAGTAAACATGCTGGCCTCTCTTCTAAGAAACTAATGCAAACGTATAGAAAACTATCAATACACGAAAACTTGATTTTTGTGTTGTAACAGTGGAAAAAAAAAGCTTAATTAAGGGGGAATAGTTAATTAATTAATTATGTTACCAACATCTATTGAGATATCATATAGAAATTAAAATTATGAATATGAAGACACATAAGTCAAGAATATCAAATTTTTAGATTAGAAATAATAAAGCAATAAACTTTAACATATGGCCTTATTGCCATTTATAAAAAGCATACTCATGTGATGAAATACTGGGGAAAATCATTTTAAACCAATTACCTTATTGGTGAGAAGACATTCAGATGAGTTTGGATATCTTTGCTTTTATCACTATGTTTTAAATTTTCTTTTTTTTTTTTAATAATTTCATTCTCTCTGTCGACACTCTTAAACGTTTCGGTTTTCTCTGTTTCTTTCCTTTTCTCTTGGCCATGCAGCATGCGGAATCTTCCCAGACCAGGAACTGAAACTGGTCCCTGCATTGGGAATGTGGAGTCTTAACCACTTGACACCAGGGAAGTCTTGTTTTAAATTTTCTGTACAGGGATTACACCTATGTTATTTTTCTTTTCAAAATCATAATTCAGATATAAACATAAGCAATTTTTGTAAGGAAACGCCGCGGGAACGAAAAGCCGCCTCTAGGGACCGTTGGTACAAGGCCTTTACTGGGCAGTCGCTCCCGGGCAGAACTCCCGGAGGCAAGCAAGCGAGGGAACAAAGGGGGTCTGCCCAGCGGGAAAGGGCGCGGGGCGGTTTTATAGCGAGGGCTGATGACCAGGCCAGGTTTTTCCTATACAAGGAAAAAGGCGCGAGCGGCAGCAGTGACTGGTGTTTCGGGGCTTCGTGTAGACGCCTGATTGGGTCGGGATGTGGGGGGTCGGCCCCCGGAAGCCTGGTCTGCTTCCGGTTCCTGCTCGGCTGTAGTCCCGCCTCCGAGGCTTATCTGCGGCACCTTTTCGGGGGCGTGCCTCAGCCAGCCTGGGCGTGTCCCAACCTTACAATTTTATTTCAACATATCTTTCTTCAACAGTTTGTTAATGTCCAGCTGTTTTACTTGAGTGCTGTATTTGTGGAAATTATATAAAAATGATTATCTTGTTTTCAATGAAAATTACTTCTATAGCTTATGTCTACTTTTTAGTACACAGGTCCATAATCAAGCTACTTATAAAGGAACGCCAGAAAACTCAAAAATTGTAGCTATAAAGTATAAATGAAAAATTGGTAGAGTGTTTCAAACAATTAAATCATGCATTCAAAAAGTTAATGAAAAAATATAATATATGATCAACTCTATAAGATAGCAAAGGTAATTTCCTTCCTGCATACAACCTTGAATTTATGCCAATCTATTTTGGGAAAGTTTGCAATGTAAGCATATACTAATCAACCTCACTTGAGGTGACGGTGTTCCCTTTGTGGGCAACATTCATAGGCAATTAATGCAAAAGAGATAAAGTCTGGACCAAGGTCAGGAATATGTGAATCTCCATAGTGCAACCAACATGTAAGCAGCTGAGGAATTAATTACACCTGAGTTGAAGAAGAAGACCAAGGTCAATCACTGTTTCAGTTATTTAACCTCAGAGAATTCTCTCTCTCTGATAATTCTGGAAGCTCATTAAAAGACCTACTGGATTAGTCTCTCCTCTAAAACTTTGGCTGGAAATAAGGGACTAACAAGCAGAAGCTGTGAAATGGCAGACCTTCATTCAAGGCATTGTTTCTATGGTGGGAGCTAAGAGAACTGATTTTGAAACTGCTTGGTCTTGCTAAACACAAGAGGTAAAGTGTTTTTCCCTCTCCTCAGTTGGGAACTAGCAGATAATGTTCTGGGAAGTTTTCAATGTCTCTAATAGGAGCGGATGCTAGGATCAAAATACACCTTTCCTTCCTGAAATTGGTGGGCTTACAAAGAAATGAACTCTATAGTATTTCTTATTACAGGCACTATATCACACTAAAACGTCAATGTAATTTTATGCATATATATATAAATATAGATATACATGCATGCTGAGTCATTTCAGTACTGTCCGAGTCTTTGTGACCCCACGGACTGTAGCCCACCAGGCTCCTCTGTCCGTGGGATTCTACAGGCAAGAATACTAGAGTGGATTGCCATGCCCGCCTCCAGGGGATCTTCCCGACTCAGGAACTGACCTCGTGTCTCTAATGTATCTTGCACTGGCAGGTGGGTTCTTTACTACTAGCGCCATCCTGGAAGCCTTACAGATATACCTATTTGGTGAAATAAAGGTTCCTTAATAATCACTAGTCAAAGGATTATTCAAGGTAGTGTCAATAACCCATGAACTCTAGGATTAAACTAACTACTTTATACAGAAATAAAACTAAAGTCCACAAAACTCTTTAATTTTTCCAGACAAAATACAAAGGACCTGAATGATGTGGAACCAGAGCCAGCTCTGGAGTAGCCCTCTCAACATCTGACCTTGCACACTGAGCCTGCTCCCCACCCCGTCTATTGCCCCACTATTAAGAAGCCTGCTGGTTATAAGAGAGTGGTCGATGGGATAGAGACCAAGCGCACGTCACTAGACACCTTTGCGGTGTTCCTCACAGTGCATGGCTGCACGTGTGCTGCAGAGTCTGAGTGGCTGGGACAGCGACATGTCTACCTCTGGTTCCCCTGGCGGTGACCCCGGAGCAGAGTGGAGCAGTGTAGACGAGGATCCCAGGCACCAGAGAGTCGTTCCCAGTGCAGGGCTCTAATAGCGACATGCGTGCCGAGAGCTGCCGACCGCTGTCTTGCAAGACCAGAAACATGCAGACAGGGAGAAGTATAACAAGGAAGGCACTAGGAGGTGAGAGGGGCACTTTCCACGGGCAGTGATTACGGGGACATGAAGACATTAATGACCAGTAACCAAAGCGAGCGCTGCCAATTTGTGTTTAAGGGAGTAATCGGGAAAGCAGGAAGGAGCTGGACTGTGAAAGTCACTGAATGCCATGACCGTGATGTGCATCGTCCACTGAACCGTAGACAGTGGACACCGATCATTCTGAAGGAGGGGAAGTCAGAGAGAAAACTCAGGTTAGAAGAACAGTTCTCTTGTCTTCCCGTTGACTAGCCCGATGGAGGAAAACGCTGGCTCTAACGCCGTTCGGAGTGGGCCAAGCTCCCTCAGGGCCCTTGTTCTTCTCTGTCTTCCCTGAGTGTGAGAGGCTGCATGATAGTTCTGACAGGTGAGCTGCCTGCGATCGCAAATGTCACACAGGACAGAACCCCTCCAGGGGCAGGGAGAGGGAGACGGACAGATCAGGAGTTAGTAGATGGTTAGTGGATGAAAACTGTTACATAGATAACGAACAACGGACAACGACCCCTCTACAGCACAGGGCACAGCGTCCACGTTTCTGGGATAAACTTTAAAGGAAAGGAACGTGAAAAAGTTACGTATGTGTGTGTGTAACTGAGTCCCTTTGCCATATAGCAGAAATTAACACAGCATTGTAAATCAACTATACTTCAGTAAAAAATAAATAAAATATTTAAAAGCTAGTAGACTAACTTACCAGCTCTCTCTCCCTTTGTCTTTGTGATCCTGGAGGGCTTGTGTTGAGATGGTAGAAGGTGCAGGATAGAAACTGTTTGAACTTCTGCATCACCATTTGGAAAAATACTGCACTGAAGAGGTCACTGTAACACTTTGTATGAGTGAAAAAAATACATACAATATGTTACATCTCTGAAATTTAAGGGGTTATTGAAGTGAAGTGTTAGTAACTCAGCTGTGTCCAACTCTTTGCAACCCCATGGACTGGAGACCACCAGGCTTCTGTGTACATGGGATTCTCCAGGCAAGAATACTGGAGTGGGCAGCCATTCCCTTCTCCAGGGGATCTTCCCTTCCCAAGGACTGAACCCAGGTCTCCTGCATCACAGGTGGATTCTTTACCATCTGAGCCACCAGGGGGGCCTAATTACCCAGTTCAGTGGTTCTTAGCTCAAGCATGCATTGACATCACCATGCTTGTTAAAACATGGCTTGCTGGCTCCCATCCCTAGAGTTCTGATTCAGAGTATCTCCAGCAGAGTTGGAAACACTGCATTTCCGATTGCTCTCTGGAGCTGCTGATCCTGCATTTGGGGGAACCCACTTTTGAGAATCATTGGTCAAGATAAACTAGAAAAATCAGACATCTCCTGCAAAATGAGTCTCAGTTCTGAATTAGAGTGATAGCAGTGAAAACTTTTTAAAAGATCAAATATGAGGAAGTTAAAAAAAAATTAGATATCTTATCCAAATTTTCTAGTGTTGGAGGGTTATCTGCAGAAAACCAAAGTCTCTTGATGACAGATATTTTGAGCTTAGGTGACATTGGATGCTATCTCTTTTTGACTTAGTGACTGCTCAGTGTTTTTTTTTTTTCTTTCCAGTTTTAGAAACTCATTTTCCTGTCTCCAGTCTTCTCCTGTGACTTCAAACTCTGTAGACGCTGATATGAGATTAATTCTTGCTCTAAACTACAGTGTCAACAGCACCACTGACTTATTCTCTCCTTGTTTAAGATTTTTTTTAACTTTTAAAATTTCATATTGGAGTATAGTTAACAACATTGTGTTATTTTCAGTGTATTGCAAAGTAATTCAGTTATCCATTCACCTCTATCTATTCTTTTTCAAATTTCTGTCCCGGTTGGGTTATTACATAATCCTGAGCAGAGCTGCATGCGCTCTACAGTAGGCCCTGGGTGGTTACCCATCCTAAATACAGCAGCGTGCACATGTTCATCCCAAACTCCCTCTCCACCCCTCCCCCACCCTCCCCC
>SJYG01000746.1:1057792-1178009 GCA_006410535.1 Litocranius walleri | reverse complement strand
CAGCCCAGTAACCATGAATTAATTCTCTGGGTCTGAGAGTCTGCTCACCATCTAGATTCCCCACCACATTTCTCTTTCTCTGTTTGACTTACTTCACTCAGTTTGGCAATCTCAGTCCATCCATGCGGCTGCACGTGGCATTATTCCATTCTTATTGTCAGGAAGGAACAACAAAATATATCTTGTTGGCCCTACTCTCCTAACTGGCTTCCTTACCTCTTTCACCTTTAATGCCTGTAGCTAGCACGAGCCGTCACCTCCGCAGAAGGCCTGAGAATCCTGGGGCTCCTATGCTTTCCGCCAGAACTGGGAGATGTCGGCTGCCAACACTTGAAGCAGGCAGAGCCAGAAGACTAGCTGCTGCCCAAGGGGCGCCAATTCAGCACATGTGAGTGTCCACCTCCCTGGTGCGCTGCTCTTGACACCCGCCTTTGCACTGGCTTTCCACTGCTGATTATAATCCCAGCTCTCTGCTTTGCTGACCCCGTGGGGCAGAGGGCTCCTGGTGGTGAGCTGGGATTAGGGTGGATGGCCAACTCAGGAGAAGGCGCTCAAGGTGCCGTCCTGAGCTAGGACACATGCCACTGGGCGCAGCCTGGAGTGTCCTTTCCTCATCCCATCCAGGTGGGGTAACTGCAAAACAGCACCACCTGCTCAGGAGAGTGTCTCCTGGCCCGCTCTGACCAGGACGCTGGGCAAGACGGCAATGCTCCAGCCAAGATGCAGGCAGGCAGGGCCTAGCGGGCAGAGAGGGCTGAGCGTCTGCAGAGCCGAGTGGGCAGGCAGGGCCAAGCAGGCAGGCAGAGCCAAGATGCAGGCAGGCAGGGCTGAGCGGGCAGGCAGGGCCGAGCGTCTTACAGAGTGGAGCCAGCAGCCCTACTAAGGCAGGGTGCTTGCGGTGCAGGTCAGCTTGAGCTCAGACACCAGAGGGCTTTACTAGGTTAAGAGCTGCATCTCCTGGGCACCTGAAACGGGAAACTAATCCATGTCCTTGTTCGTTGCTGAATGCAGCCTTCAGCCTACACAGACAGGGAACCTGACCCACGCACACAGGAGCTGCTCGCCCATCCAGCAGCCCTGATCCTAGAGAGCCTATGCTCTCCTCATTTGCAGAGTACGTGGGAATGTAAATTGGTGCAGCCACTACAGAAAATGGTACAGAGATTCCTCAAAAAATTTAAAATAGAACCACCATAAGATCCAGCAGTTCTGCTTCTGGGAACATATACAAAGGGAATGAAGATACCAGCTTGAAAATCTATCTGCCACCTAGTGCCCACAGCAGCGTTATTCTTACAACTGAGACAGGACAGCCACATCCGCCTCTATTAGCAGATGAGTGAATGAAGAGGCCGGGTAGACACACGGTGGAATACTACTCCACCATAAAGACAAGTGGGGAGTGGCACCATTTGTGTCAACAGAGATGGATCTTGCTCCCAGCAGTCTTGAGCACAAGTGAAGAAGAACTAAAGAGCCTCTTGATGAAAGTGCAAGAGGAGAGTGAAAAGGTTGACTTAAAGCTCAACATTCAGAAAACTAAAATCATGACATCTGGTCCCATCACTTCATGGCAAATAGATGGGGAAACAATGGAAACAGTGACACGCTTCATTTACTTGGCCTCCAAAATCCCAGCAGATGGTGACTGCAGCCATGAAATTAAAAGACGCTTACTCCTTGGAAGAAAAGTTATGACCAACTTAGACAGCATATTCAAAAGCAGAGACATTACTATGCCAGCAAAGGTCCAACTAGTCAAGGCTATGATTTTTTCAGTAGTCATGTATGGATGTGAGAGTTGGACTGTGAAGAAAGCTGAGTACAGAAGAATTGATGCTTTTAAACTGTGGTGTTGGAGAAGACTCTTGAGAGTCCCTGGGACTGCAAGGAGATCCAACCAGTCCATTCTAAAGGAAGTCAGTCCTGAATATTCATTGGAAGGACTGATCTGAAGCTGAAACTCCAATACTTTGGCCACCTGACTCAATGGAAAAGACCCTGATGCTGGGAAAGATTGAAGGCAAGAGGAGAGGGGACGACAGAGGATGAGACGGTTGGATGGCATCATGACTAGATGGAAATGAGTTTGGGTAGGCTTTGGGAGTTGGTGATGGAGGCCTGGCATGCTGCAGCCCATGAGGTCACAGAGTCAGAACAACTGAACTGACTGAACTGAAGCTGGATCTTGAGGGCATGATGCTATGTGAAAAAAGTCAGACAGAGAAAGACAATTACTTTATGATCTCACTTATGCGGACTCAAAAAAAAAAAAAAACAAATTTAAAGAACACAAAGCTTAAAGAAAAAGAGGTCAGATCTATGGTTCCCAGAGATAGGAGAAAGGAGGTGGGAAGATTGGAAAAAGCTGGTCAAAAGTTAGAAAGTTCTAGCTAGAAGATAAAAAGTACTACAGATATAACATACAATCTAGTGAGTATAGTTGACATTGTTGTATGATATACATAAAGTTACTAAGGGAATCTAAGTGTTGTCATCACAAGGAAAACGTGCTTCCTTTTCCTCACTGTCTCTCCGTGAGATTATGAGTGTTGCTGAAACCCACTGTGATCATCAGTTGACAGTGCATCACACTGCACAACTTAAACTCATACTGACACATGTCAATTTGTTTCTCAATTAAACTGGGGAAGGGGGAAGAAAATAAAGTGTCAATCACATCTAAAAATACTTTCATGGCAACATCTTGATGGATGTGAGACCAATTAGCTGCTCACCTAGTCTTGCCAAGATGACACCTAAAATGAACCATCAGTGCTATGACATATTCTGCCTTTAAGTGAGAGGTAAAGCTCAATGTTTTTCAGCATTAATAAGCATTTTACAGCTATTTAGATAAAAGCCATTTATTCTACAAAATTTAAAAACTTCTACAGTATGTCAATTTTTCAACATATTTAGTGATTTTAAAACTATTTATACCCAGCCATTTTCCTGTTACTCTGCCTATATCAAATAATTGTTTTTAATATGTGATAGAAAAGACAACTTGAAGAAGGCAGTGGCACCCCACTCCAGTACTCTTGTAATGGAAAATCCCATGGAAGGGGGAGCCTGGTGGGCCGCAGTCCATGGCATTGCAAAGAGTCGGACACGACTGAGCGACTTCCCTTTCACTTTTCACTTTCATGCATTGGAGAGGGAAATGGCAACCCACTCCAGTGTTCTTGCCTAGAGAATCCCAGGGATGGGGGAATCTGGTGGGCTTCTGTCTATGGGGTCGCACAGTCAGACATGACTGAAGTGACTTAGCAGCAGCAGCACAAAAGACAACTATGGCTGTATCACTTAAAATATATTGTACTCAACCCTCCTAAGAACACACAGAAGAAACATTAGTAGTATAGTGCTACAAATGAGGAAATTGAATCTGAGAATTTTGTAGTAATTTGCATCTGATAAAAATCACTTAGCAATTAGATGAGGGTCCTTATGAACCCAAGCCTATTGAATTCCCAAACCCTTTTCTTTCTAGACTTTTAAAAGTCATACTCTTTCAGAACTATCTTTGGGACTGTCCCCTATTTAATTTTGCAGAAAGACAGTTGTTCCTTTTGTTGTGGTTCAGTTGTTCGGCTGTGTCTTACTTTCGTGACCCCGTGGACTGCAGCACGCCAGGCCTCCCTGACCGTCACCATCTCCCGGAGCTTGCTCACACTCACGTCCATCGAGTCGGTGATGCCATCCAACCATCTCATCCTCTGTCGTCCCCTCTCCTCCTTCCTTCAGTCTTTTCCTGCATCAGGGTCTTTTCCAAGGAGTCAGTTATTCGCATCAGGTGCCACAGTATTGGTGCTTCATCTTCAGCATCAGTCCTTCCAGTGAATATTCAGGATTGATTTCCCTTAGGATTGACTGGTTTGCTCTCCTTGCTGTCCAGGGGACTATCAAGAGTCTTCTCCAGCCCTACAGTTTGAAAGCATCAGCTCTTTGGCACTCAGTCTTATTTGTGGTCCAATTCGCACATCCACATAGGACTACTGGAAAAACCATAGCTTGACCATATGGGCCTTGGTTGACAAAGTGATATCTCTGCGTTTAATATGCTGTTTAGAGTTGTCACAGCTTTTCCTCAGTGAACTGAAATGAATAGGGATGGGTGAATTTAATTCACCCATTTTATCCACTACTGTGGGCAAGAATCCCTGAGAATGATGGAGTAATCCTCACAGTCAACGAAAGAGTCTGAAATGCAATTGGTATATTACTAATGTGTTAAGTACTAAATGTACTTAGCAGTTAGGTACAATCTCAATAAAGACAGAATGATCTCATTCCAAGGCAAACCATTCAGTATCACAGTAATTCAAGCCTGTGCCCCAACCACTAATGCTGAAGAAGCTTAAACTGAATAGTTCTGTGAAAATCTACAAGACCTTCTAGAACTAACACCAAAAAAATAAGTTCTTTTCATCATAGGGGACTAGAATGCAAAAGTAGGAAGTAAGAGATATTTGAAGTAACCTGAAAGTTTGGCCTTGGAGTACAGAATGAAGCAGGGCAAAGGCTAACAGAGTTTTGGCCAAGAAGCACTGGTCACAGCAAACACCCTCTTCCATAACACAAGAGATGACTCTACACATGGACATCACCAGATGGTCAATGCCCAAATCAGATTGATTATATTCTTTGCAGCAGAAGATGGAGAAGCTCTATACAGGCAGCAAAACAAGACTGGGAGCTGACTCAGATCCTGAACTCCTTATTGCAAAATTCAGACTTAAACTGAAGAAAGTAGGGAAAAACCACTAGGCCGTTCAGGTACAACCTAATTCAAATCCCTTATGGTTATATAATGGAAGTTGCTTCTTACTTATACAATAAAAAATTTCCCAAAATTATTTTCCATAAGAATAAAACTTATACTATATATTTTGTTTACAGCCATAAACATCATACCAAAACTTAATACATGTAAAAAAGAGAATGAAAGAAAAATCCCCATAAACTTCATTTCAGTTAAACTCGGACCATAGATGATATGTATGAAGGTTGAAAAAGACAATTGAGAAAATAGTGAGTTATACAGGAACAGGCGAAGAGAGAAGGCCCAGGAGTGGTGAAAGGGCCAACAGCAGTAGATCGTGGAAAGTATCAAAATTAACATTTCATTTTGGAGAAAGATTGCTTTGAAATACACATGGTATAATTTTTATTTGCCAAAAGGGCTCAGTGAGTCACACATAAAAGTCATAAATGCAGGAAGTCATCTGCATCAGTGATGTTATCAGGATGGCTATTCTGGCCTGCCCTCTGCTGTCTCCCCACACTCAGGAAAGTCCAGCAAAAACTACCACATGGAAATCCACCTGATCTAACAGGTAGTAATTAATTGGCACAGCAGAAAGATGCTTCATGAAAATGCAGAAAAGACTACAGAAAGTCCCCTACAGAGGAACCTTCAAGTTGCAGACTTTCAAAGCTGCTACTGTGTGTTCTCACGTCCAGTCACAGAAGCTGGCTCATGTATCTGGAGCCCCTGTGGCGTGCACGCGCCCTCTACAAGCAGCTGTGTGCGCTTCACAGTGCTGTGTGGAGTACGGTAGTGCAGCATCTTTATTTCAAGCCAAGGGTGTTCAGAAGGCAGTGGCACAGGCAGCAGCATATGTGCCTGATTGTGTTAGCTGAGTATCTAGGCTGACTTTGTTGAGCTTATGGACAAATTGGACTTAAGAATGAACACGCTCTCAGAAGAGAACTCATTCATGTGTCGGGGACTTATTGTACCATGTTAACATGAAGACTGTTAATACTAGAAAAATACTAGAGTGGATCAAATAAAAATAAAAACTTAAATACCACAGAAAAATCTATAAAGATTAGTTTGGAAAAATCCAATTAATGCAGCAATTGGTAATTTTTTAAAAAGGGTTCTGATGTAGCATTGCACAGAATTCCTCAAAAATATCTTTAAAAGTAATAATGCCTACATAAAATGCAGCGTATCCACCAGGGCAATGTCACCACAGGCCATGTTTTAAAGCCACTGTGTTTTTGAAAAAGGATCTCTAGCTCACACCATGGAAACGAGAACAATCTCCCTATTACATGGAAAATTCCTAAAACTTTAGAAGAAAATAATCCAATAAAGCTTTGGAGAAATAAAACTGGCTAAAGATACGTTAGACATTTAGTAGAAAAGGAAAAAAAAAGAGCAGCTAAACCTGTAAAAAGATGTTCAGATTCCTCAAATCCATGCACAACAAGAGAAACGCAAACTAACCACATTAATGAGGTAGACTTCCGCAGCAACCGCCCCTTCAGTGAGGCAGGCCTCCAGACGGCGGTGAGGCTCCCCGCACTGGGGCGTCGGCCTGAGTCCTGGGAGTCACCTCGCCATTAGGGCCTCAGAAAATGTGACGTGTGTTTGGGATCGCCTCCTGGAAGGTTCTTACCACCCTGTAAAAATGTTCAGTGTGGCTTTTTTGGAAATTATAGACCACATGGAGAGACACAGCCCATTTTCCAAGGAGACCCAGCAGACTCAGTCCCAGGAAACCTCCAGCTGGATGCAGTTACAAGAGTGAGCCTAGAAAAAGCCAGAACTGCCCAGCTGCCTCCCAAAGTGATGCGCCACGCTGACGCATGGTTATTTCAAGACAGTGCTTTTCGCGGGGGCAGTGAAAATGTTAGTCACTCAATTATATCCAACTCTTTGTGACCCCATGGACGGTAGCCCACCAGGCTCCTCTGTCCATGGGATTCTCCAGGCAAGAATACTGGAGTGCTTAGCCTTTCCCTTCTCCAGTCGATCTTCCCGACACAGGGATTGAACCCAGGTCTCCTGCATTGCAGGCGGATTCTTCACCGTCTGAGCCACCAGGGAAGCTTGGGGCTGGGAGCTGTCACATAGAAATAGACCATCCACATCCTGAAATGCCATTTTCATGTGTAGAATTGAGAGAAATCCGAAAGCTTCACAACGCACTTTAGTATAAGCTATGGGGAAAAGCAAACTCTGATATACTGCTGGTGGGATAGAAAATTCATGCACTCCTTTGTAGATGGCAATTTGGCAATACCTACTGACATTTCAAAAGCTTATTCCTTTCAACTGAACAATCATATTTTCAGAGAATTATTCTACAGATATATTTACACAGGTGCAAAATTAAGTGTGTAATGAGCGTACAAGTCGATTTATGCAGTACTTGATGTAACAGCAAAAGATAAAAATGACCCAAAGGCTTATGGACTGGAGTCCGGTCAGAGACACAGTGCGATTATGACCCTTAAATTACTAAAAATCAGGACTCCTTCCCTGCATTTATATGGAAAGAACATAAAGACATCACTGAGTGATAAAAACATACTGTAAAATGACGAAGATGGCCTGCCACATACTGTGTATAAAGAAAGAAAAAGACAAATCTATGTTTGTATGATTGAATGGGCATTTTAAAAACTCTGGAAGATAAACAAGTATATCTATGATGTTTTGTGGGTTGGACACTTGGGATTTCAGCTGATAGACAATGGGGCATGTGAGAGACTTATCTGTATTATATTTTTATATCTGAGGGATTATATAGACATAGGTATGTATTTTGAAAATCTGAAATAGCTCTCTGAAAAAATTTAATGTTTGCATAATACGGTGAGACGTTGTCTAATGAAATGAAGCCCGTGGTTATTACCAATTTGATGCTACTGTAAACAACACTGCGGTAAGCATTTTTTCAGGATTATCTCTATAAGTCTTTTTTTAATCCCTCTCATCTAGAACACCTGACTGTGGTAAGAATTCTCGCCCTTTGCCAGCTTCTGCCAGCTTTTCAGGATCTCTTCATAGCACACTGTTGATGCTTACAGGAGATCCCTGCACAGAGCCTGTGCAGGTAGCATGTGAGGCTGTGAGTCAGCTCACTGAATTCATTCTCTGATTAAGGGTTCTGCCTCCAGATACTAAGCAGACTGGGCATATTCACTGTGCCAGTATTCACTGTGATCGCATTACATTTGAGTAGTGCATACAGAGGCTCCAAGACTGCGTCCTCTCCCTGGAGCCAGCATCTCATTTTTGGCAGGCCGCCCTGCTGCTGCTGGAACTACTTTGGCTCAAACTGGGAGAGAGCCAGGAGTTCGTTTAATTAACCTGGGGCAGCCCCCAGAATAATGGCCGGCTGGTGCAGAAGCATAAATGCTCTAACTCCCTCAGTACCTGACTAGGATGAATTTCAAGGCGTGATTTCCATCACCATCCCCAGAGCCCCTCTGGACAGCGGAGGTGAAGGGCCCTCCCTGACCTTGCCTGCCATCCTTCACATCCTGGTCACCCTTCTGACTCCTTCGTTGGTTCTCCTCGATCACACTCACTAATGAATCATTGTCACATGACCGCTTGTCTGAGGCTGTACTTTGTGGGAATCCAAAGACATCATCTATTATTTCAATAGCATTCCATTGGCCCCCATTACACTGAAAATTATGGAGCTGTGCAAACCACTGAGGCTAGGAAAGAAAGGAGCAAAATTGTCAAGTATAAAAACATATATATATACACATTATATTTTTCACCGAGTTTCTGGCACACAGAATTGATCAAAGGCAAGCAAATTAGGTTGTTGAATATACTTTGCTATTTAAGAAAGTACCAGCCTGACCTTCAAAGCCCGCTGTTGTTTGACATATGAAGCAACCGGAGGACTGCTGTGGCTGCAAGAAGAAAACTCTCCCCAGTGCCCATTTCAGAGGTGGCCGTGGAGTACAACATAGAAGGAAAAAACACCCCAAACTGTTGAAGAGAATGGTCTCCAAACGAACTAGCAACTACGTAATGTGCTATGGGCCAGGAACCCACCGGCAGGCCAGGGCCGAGGATGGCCAGAGTCCTTGCCCAGAAATAAACATGCTATGGACCAGGAACTCACCTGCAGGCCAGGGCCGAGGATGGCCAGAGTCCTTGCACAGGAATAAACGTGCTATGGGCCAGGAACCCACCTGCAGGCCAGGGCCGAGGATGGTCAGAGTCCTTGCCCAGAAGATATAACTGTTCTGAAGAGCAACTGCCGTTGTTCCCCATTCCACACCTTCTGCAAGGAAATGTTTTTATTACAGATGTTCTCTGCCCGCTTCATTCTCCATCATTCTAAATTGGGCATAGTAGAGATTAAGACTGAAGCAAACCCCTCATATTCTAGCTTTTAGGTAGTGGAGCAATGAAAGGACACACTAAGAACAGAAAACACCTCACAAACCCAAAGATCTGAAACCTCAGATCAAAGGGAATGACTCAATGGGACTCTGACTCCTTTCGGTAGGAGCTAGTGACTTCATTCCCGAAGAAGCCTGCAAAAGCAGACTCTAGTTCTCCACTGACACCTCTCCTTCTTCCGCCCTCCCACTCTCTACCTTTAGTGACAGAACCTCTCGCCTTAAACGGGGTGTGGGTGTAGCATGGTCTCCCACCTAAAGACATTCCCAGGCCCCTGCTCAGACAGGTCCAGCCGTGGAGGTTCTGACCAAGAGTATGTAAACAGAAATCGTGAGTTTGACTTTCAGCTGATGCCTTCAATAAAAAGGCTATGTCTTCCTTTGTCCTTTTCTCTTCTTTTTACAGCTAGAATATCCTTGCGATAGTGAGAGCTGAGGAGCATGACCATATCAGACCTGGATGACTTATGTGACAAGAAAGAGAAATGAATCTATCGTTTTAAACCACTTTTATCTGGGCTCTTAACTTGGCTGCTGAGCTAGTATCCTAAGGAATAAGAATAGATTTGCCTGCACTCCTGAGTTTGCATTTATACTAACACACGATTCACCTTCTTACCTTTAACTAAGGAAATATCAGTTGCAAATCGAATTTAGTTCTCTAGGTTTCCCAGACCCAATACTAACAGGCATCTGCTTCCTCCCAGCTTCTTTGAACCTAGGAACATAAAAAAGCCGTGCATCAATTACTTTAGGCTGCCAGGGATAGATTCCAACTTATCGTAATAAACTACTACCAAAATAAGTTTCATAATGATGAATTAATGTTCTAAGAGCTTTCTTTATATTTTCTTTTTCAATCCCAATATCTTATAAAGTATATGCTATTATTATTCCTGTTTTACAGATGAGGACACTGAAGCAGAGAGATAAGCCACAGCTGGGATTAGAATCCAAGCAATCTATTTCTGTTTTGTGAAGGAATTCATTTGTGTGGGGGATGGTGAATTAGGGGATTGGGACGGACATAAACACACTACTCTGTTTAAAAAACAACCAGCAAGGCCCTCGTGCACAGTGCACGGGATGCTGCTCAGTACTCTGTGGTGACCTATACGGGAGAAGAGTCTGGAAGAGTGAGCACACGTGTGTGTAACTGGCCTACTCTGCTGTACACCTGAAGCCGACACAATGTGTTCACTGGTGAGACAACAGGGGTGGGTGTGTTTCTATTTGTGGTTGTGTTAGGGTCATTTTGCTTAGCTTCTGCTCCAAAGAGGTGGTGAGCAGCGTCAGAAGACCTGAATAAAAGAATAGTTCTCGGTTTCATTCTTCCATTCCTCAGAAAGTAAGTCACCCCTCTAAGACGATTTTTCTCTCAGTGTTCAGATCGCCAGCCTCCTGGAAGGGTTGCCGTTAAGCGGCATTACAGACCATTTCCAATGCAGTGGGCCAGCTTAACCTACTCAGGAGAAAGTAAAAACATGTGTTAAATTGAATCAGCCAGTGGGCCTTAAAGTGATGATCTGGTTTAGAATCAAAGAGATCTTCAGCAAAGGAGACAAAGAATCATGAAAGAGCTTAAGCAAAATAAATGGAATTTGCTTTAGCCTGGGAGAAGAAGCATGATTATTATTCCAAAAAGGTTGTAAAGAGCTGAAAAATATCCCAAGTAAAATTGGGAATAAGAGTACACATTAAAATCAAATGTCTTTCAATGTAGAAATGCACTGAAATGTCAGATGTACATTAATTATCTACGATCCACTTTGATGATGTCCTCTTGTTAATTCATTTGTCAGACAGCAAAAGTTAGCAGCCCCAGAAGGAAGCCATCAAATGTGCAATAGACAGGGAGATTTGGCAGGCCGGCAGGGAGAGTTTAGCCAAGCCAACACTAAACCACTTAAGGAAATGTAAAACTTAAGAATGTCCAGAGTAAGTCCCGGAACTCAAGACCTGGAAGATTTAGCCCCCAAGGACAAAAGTGTATTTTTCACTTGCACTTGCATGAATACGACTCTTTGGAAACTGACCTAATTTAAAGCAGGTTTATATGCTTGACAGTTTTCTCTTCCTCTCATAAAGCATCTCATTTAGTAATAGGAAATGCTCTCTCTGGTTCTGGCTTGCAGGATGCATCACAAAGAATCCTACAAATGCTTTTTTTCCTTTTCATTAAAACCATTATTTTAGCGACGAAGACCCTTATCTAAACAAAATGTACCTCCCAACAGTGACTTAATTTCCCAAGTTGCTTGAGAAAGTTGAGAGACTTGCATACTTCAGGGGATAAAATTTAGACGATTTGGGGTCAGGTTTGGTTACATGACACCAGGCGGCTTATTTCCTCTTCACTGGTCCTTGGAGAAACAGAGCTACATCCAGCTATACGCTGACCTGTAGAAGGGCCATGGCACAGCCCCCCGCTTCACAGGAGACCAGGATGGCTGTGTTCTGGAAGGCTCTGCTTTGACTGTTTGTAGTTCAGATAAGTGACTTAGGAAGATGTCCTGAATATACCTTGCCCGTTGTTTAGATTGGGACTTGAGGAGATGTATTATTTCTGCAGCTAAGTGAGCAGGCTGACCCAGAAAGTAGCATACGCCCTCTGGACTACCCAAGTAGCTCAAAAGTGAGTGAGAATGACTTGACACTCACTAGCTGCAACTAGGAAATGAATACTCCGTAATTTAATAATTCAGTGTGCTAAAAAAGAGTTGGAGTTTAAAAAAGATCTCCTTACCTTTAAAGGGAAAATTAAGATATCGATTGTGTGTTCATCTCCACAGTGACCGTTTCTCAAAGCATTAAAACTATTAACCCAGTCTTCTGCGTTTGTTTAAGCTTTCTTTGGAGGGGAAGAAATAAATAAAATTCTCATTATTCACAGACAACCTGAACACCTATTCAGTTAATCCAGTGAAATCTCTAAAGAGCTACCAGAACTGACAAATGATTTACCAAGATTGCAAGAAACAAGATCAACATCAAAAATCAACTGCATTTCTATGTACTAGCAGCAAACCAAGAGCAACTGAAATTATAAAAACACTGTCAATTTTTTGGTCATCATTTCTTTTATTTGTTTAATCCCATTTTTTCCAAATGATCTTTTTTTTCCTACCATACACTTCATTTTGTTTCTACTCAGTAGCCTTCAATAAGAAGTATCTCAAACTTTAAGGAACTTTAAAAAAAAATGTTCTGGATACTCCTTAGACCAGTGCTGTCTAGTACAGTGTTCTGAGATGAGGGAGACTCTGCTTCTGGGCTGCCCAGGACAGTGACCACTGGTTACGTGTTGCTGTTAAATGAGCACTTGGTTGACTGGTGTGAAAGAGAACCTAAATTTAAATTTGAATTAAATTTGAATTAACTTAAATTTAAATAACCACATGTAGTTAATGAGTGGCTACAATCTTGGACATTGTAGCATTCAGTTCAGTTCAGTTCATTTCAGTCGCTCGGTCATGTCCAACACTGTGACCCCATGAATCTCAGCATGCCAGGCCTCCCTGTCCATCACCATCTCCCGGAGTTCACTCAGACTCACGTCCATCGAGTCAGTGATGCCATCCAGCCATCTTAATCCTCTGTCCTCTTCTCCTCCTGCCCCCAATCCCTCCCAGCATCAGAGTCTTTTCCAGTGAGTCAACTCTTCGCATGAGGTGGCCAAAGTACTGGAGTTTCAGCTTTAGCATCAGTCCTTCCAATGAACACCCAGGACTAATTTCCTTTAGAATGGACTGGTTGGATCTCCTTGCAGTCCAAGGGACTCTCAAGAGTCTTCTCCAACACCACAGTTCAAAAGCATCAATTCTTCAGCACTCAGCTTTCTTCACAGTCCAATTCTCACATCCATACATGACTACTGGAAAAACAATAGCCCTGACTAGATGGATCTTAGTCGGCAAAGTAATGTCTCTGCTTTTGAATATGCTCTCTAGGTTGGTCATAACTTTCCTTCCAAGGAGTAAGCATCTTTTAATTTCATGGCTGCAATCACCATCTGCAGTGATTTTGGAGCCTCCAAAAATAAAGTCTGACACTGTTTCCCTATCTATTTCCCATGAAGTGATGGGACCAGATGCCATGATCTTAGGTTTTTGAATGTTGAGCTTTAAGCCAACTTTTTCACTCTCCACTTTCACTTTCATCAAGAGGCTTTTTAGTTCCTCTTCACTTTCAGCCATAAGGGTGGTGTCATCTGCATATCTGAGGTTATTGATATTTCTCCCGACAATGTTAATTCCAGCTTGTGCTTCTTCCAGCCCAGTATTTCTTATGATGTACTCTGCATATAAGTTAAATAAGCAAGGTGACAATATACAGCCTTGACATACTCTTTTTCCTATTTGGAACCAGTCTGTTGTTCCATGTCCAGTTCTAACTGTTGCTTCCTGACCTGCATACAGATTTCTCAAGAGACAGGTCAGGTGGTCTGGTATTCCCATCTCTTTCAGAATTTTCCACAGTTTATTGTGATCCACACAGTCCAAGGCTTTGACATAGTCAATAAAGCAGAAATAGATGGAACTCTCTTGCTTTTTCCATGATCCAGCGGATGTTGGCAATTTGATCTCTACATCATAGCCTGGAAGACCAGAAAACTTACCAGCAGAAATTTAGCAAGTGTGAGTGATTATTGATTTCATATGTCAATTGAAAGAAGCTGTCCAAAGTGTTGAAACTGATATTTCAACTAGCTGCTGCTCTGCTAAGTCGCTTCAGTCATGTCCAACTCTGTGTGACCCCATAGACGGCAGCCCACCAGAATCCCCCATCCCTGGGATTCTCCAGGCAAGAACACTGGAGTGGGTTGCCATTTCCTTCTCCAATGCATGAAAGGAAAATGAAAGTGAAGTCGCTCAGTCCTGTCCGACTCTTCGCGACCCTGTGGACTGCAGCCTACCAGGCTCCTCCGTCCATGGGATTTTCCAGGCAAGAGTACTGGAGTTGGGTGCCATCACCTTCTCCGAGGGGTATTCAAATGAGAAGGGTTCATGGAGCTTAAAAGTATAATTTTTTGATCTTGCCCAATCAGGGTGTTTGGCAGAACTATCTGTATTGATCAAAGAGGGGGAATTTCTGTGAAAGCTGTAGGGAACACTGCAGAATGGAAGGAACAGCTAAGTAACCAGACAGGGGAGAGCATCCAGTGATGGTCCAGGGAAATGAGCAGGAGGAGGAGATGGACAATCTCTCCTCGAACGTCCCACTGGGAGGGGCGTCCTCCAAGCGTGTTCCTTCCTGGAGTCCCTTCCCCAAACTCAGACTCCAGGTGCAGGTGGTCAGATTGGGCTGGTTTGGATCCTATAGCATTCTTTTTTCAGGGGGTCGAGTGCCTAGACTGAGTGTTGTGTCATTAACTGTCCTCAGAGAAAAATCCAGAGAAAAGAGGGTGCAAGTCCTTCGTTGCTCAGTCCTGTCAGACTCTTTGTGACCCCATGGACTGCAGCCTGCCAGGCTCCTCTGTCCATGAGTTCTCCAGGCAGGAATACTGGAATGGGTTACCATGCCCTCCTTCAGAGGACCTTCCAAGTCCAGGGATTGAACCTAGACCTTTCGCATTGCAGGCAGATTCTTCACCAGCTGAGCCACCAGGGAAGCCCCCCAAAAAGGAAAGGGCAATCAATAATAGACGTCAATTTTCATGAACTGGCAAGTGTAATATTTAATACATGCCGCATTCCATGGTTTCGGATTTGCCCCATGACAGAGACTTCTCCATTCTCTCGGCCTTCATATTTAGTATGCGTGCGTGCTCTGTCATGTCTGAGTCTTTGTGACACCATGGACTGTATGCTGCCAGGCTCCTCAGTCCATAAGATTTTCCAGGCAAGAATAGTGGAGCAGATTCCCATTTCCTCTTCCATCTCTTTAGTATATTTTAATTCCAAATGTCAAAAGATATATATTGAGCATTTATCATGTTAGGTCATTTGATATACACAATTCAAGTCCTACAAAAAAGTTTTGAAGGAGGTATTAAATTTTTCCATTTTTCACAAGAAATTTTGCTCTTAACATTTTAAGTAACATGTGATTTTAGCAAGAAAGAAACAGCTAGTTGATGCTTGAAGTTATTGCATACAGGGCTTTTTTTTTTTGGTAAAAGGCAGCACCAAATAATTAAACATTGTTAGGCATGGATGAGATGGTCATCTTCTTTATTTTATAAATGAAGACCCTGATAGTCTAAAACTGCGTTTTCCAGTGGCTGTGAGCCACATGTGGTTAGGAACACTTACAATGGAGTTGGTCTGAAAGGAAATGTACTGGAAATATAAAATACTCTATTTTGAAGATTTATAATGAAAAAAATGTAAAATATCTCAATAATCTTGAAATTGATTTTATGTTTATATGATAATATTTTATATATGTGGTCAATTAAAATAGATTTAAAGTTAACTTCACATGCTTGTGTGCATGCTAAGACACTTCAGTCTTGTCTGATTCTTTGTGACCAGTAGACTGCAGCCCGCCAGGCTACTCTGTCCATGGGACTTTCCAAGCGAGAATGCTGGAGGGGGTTGCATGTCCTCCTCCAGGAGATCTTCCCGTCCCAGGGATGGAACTCATGGTTCTTATGTCTCGTTCACTGGCTGGCGGGTTCTCTACCACTAACACCACCTGGGAAGCCCCTAACTTTACATATTTCTTTAAAAAATTTTTAATGTGGCTACTAGAAGATTCAGTAACACATATAAGGCCTTTATTTGCTGCTTGACTTGTGGGTGACTGGCCAGTGCTGGTATAGCTTGAACAACTGGTCCAGGGGCTCACAGGCAGAGGCCAGGCTGGAGTCAAGCCTGGTTTCCCCCATCCTGCTGGGCTGCAACTGTGCTTCACCCGGCTTGCTTACTACTTTTTTTTTTCCCCCTGTTGACATTACAGGGAACATCTTTCTGTCACTTTAAAAAATACTGTACCTCACAATTATATAAATGTGCTTAGGCCTCTATTAGTATAATTAAGAAACCATAGTCCAATAAAAACACTGGACAAAAAGGTATTATGCCAGTCCATTCTTTTTCCAAATCAAAGGAGTTGGCATCCCTTTAAGGACACGTGACCCTGAACTATCTATAGACTGTTTTCTTGTCTGCTTTTTATTTTATTGAAGCATAGTTGATTTGCAGTGTTGGACTAATTTCTCTGGTACAGCAAAATTATTGTTAGACATATAATACATTCTTTTTTTCATATTCCTCTCCATTATGGTTTGTCACAGGATCTTGAGTATAATTCCCTGTGCTGCACAGCAGGACCTTGTTTATCCATCAGACATATAATAGTTTGCATTTCTAATCCCAGACTCCCCATCCATCCCTCCCCACGCACTCTCCCCCTCGGCAACCACCAGTCTCTTTTCCAGTGTAGCTTGTTGTAAATATCATCCCTGAGAACATTAGATGGTGCCCCTTTCTGCTCCCTACCTTGGAGACAGCAGGAGTGTAGCTATAGTATATCTGCTGCTGCTAAGTCGCTTCAGTCGTGTCCGACTCTGTGCGACCCCATAGACGACAGCCCACCAGGCTTCCCCATCCCTGGGATTATCCAGGCAAGAACACTGGAGGGGGTTGTCATTTCCTTCTCCAATGCATGAAAATGAAAAGTGAAAGTGAGGCCGCTCAGTCATGTCTGACTCTTCGCGACCCGATGGACTGTAGCCTACCAGGTTTTTCCATCCATGGGATTTTCCAGGCAAGGGTACTGGAGTGGGGTGCCATCGCCTTCTCCATATTATATCTATTGATGCTAATTTAAAAATCAACCTACTTGTTTTATCCCCTCTCTTCCTATGCATTATTGTTTGGGTGTCTTCAGAAGTAATCGCCTTTTCCTGCAAGAGGCCGCGGATGGAGTCCTACTTTGCCAGTGACCGGACTTCTTGGTGACCTCTTGTCATCTAAGAGCTGGGCGTCCTGCTTTTTTTGAAGAAAGAGCAACAGCATGAGGTGACTAGGGAGGATTTAATGACAGAGGACCAGATCTTTTGCTGGCATCACCAACTCAATGGACACGAGTCTGAGTAAGCTCTGGGAGATGGTGAAGGACAGGGAGGCCTGGTGGGCTGCAGTCCATGGGGTCGCAGAGTCGGAAACGACTGAGGGACTGAGTGACTGAACAGCAGTGACTCCTCCATCCTGGAATCAGGGACTCTCCACACAGAGTGATGGCAAAACAGTCACCTGAGATGCCAGCGTTTAGATTCATTGACTAGAGATTGGTGAGAGGTGAGAGCCTGTCTGACGTTTTACGTGCCACTCCTCAACCCAGTTCTGCTTTCATAGGACTGAGGGAACTAACATACACATTTGTCATTACTTAGAGAGGAATTTGAAGTTTATCTATGTATTAAAACACTGCTTATCTCACAGATAATTTTTTAAATGTGCTATGTACCTTTGGGTAAATATTTAACAGTATATACTTATGTTCTCAAGAAGACATGAAAGTCTTCTGCAACTGTTGCTGCAAAAGATAAGATCCCTAACCAAGAATGTCCAGCCTCTCTGTGAGAATCATCGCGGGGAGTCTCCAGGCCATGGCAAAAGACAGATCTGTGTGTGAAGGGCACTCGTCTACAGTGTCAGCCTCCGCCTAAGCGCCCTCAGCCAGGTCCTGTCCACATTCAGGCGCTCCTCTTGTGAGCTTTTTTTTAACCTTGGTCGCACCTCATGGCATGACAGATTTTAGTTCTCCCCCCAGGGATCAGTCCTGCACCCCTCAAGTGGAAGTGCAGAGTCTTAGTCGCTGGATTGCCAGGGAAGTCCCTCTGAGGTTATTTTTAATCTCTCTCTCTCTCTCTCTTTTTTTTTTTTTGTAGCTATAAACACACTGAAACTCAGAGAAGCAAAGTATATTTCAAGGCTGTGAATCTACCTAGCACTAGAAAATTTAACACTTGTTATCTGACTCAAAGTTTCGTCCAATTTTTTTCTACCATATAAAAGATGTATCTTCAACTCCAGATATATATATATATCAGTTGTGTCCGACTCTTTTCAATCCCGTGGACTGTAACCCTCCAGGCTCCTCTGTCCATGGGATTCTCCAGGCAAGAATACTGGAGTGGGTTGCCATTTCCTTCTCCAGGGGATCTTCCCAACCCAGGGATCGAACTCGGGTCTCCTGCATTGCAGGCAGACGCTTTATCCTCTGAGCCCCCAGGGAAGCCCATGTTATATAGAGAGCACATCAATGCATTTAATAAATACCCCCAGTAAATTTAATTTGTTGTTATCCTCACTCTTTAATCCTGAATAACTACAAAGAAAATAATGTTATTCATGCTGCCTCCTTGCTAAGAACAGCTTCCTTGTTCTGTACCCATTATTTTTAACATTGATAGAAGTGGAAGGAAAAACGAGAGAGAGCACGGCCCTTAATATGTTTATCCCATTTGGCTGTCACTTCCTCAGAAAAGAAACCTGTGCTTATAAAATACAATGATTATAAAGAAATGTCTCACTGTTACACTTGACTGGTTGAAAAGTTCTCTTGCTGAGTCAGGTTGAGTCTTCCGCTCCCAGAAAGGAGGCAGGAAGTGAGGAGCTTTGGGAACACAGGCAATGCAACCGCCCACTCACTTTACAGGAGGAAGAGTAACCTCAGGGTTAAGTTTGCCTTGGGCTGTACTGAGACTTCTGATTGGAAGATGCAAAAGCTAAAGCTAAGTGACCTTACAAGAGACAACACTCAAACCAATAAATGTTCAATAGCAAGTGTGAAGCTTCTTTTAGCAATGTACTAGCAAATAAATATTTTAATATGGCCATCAAAACTGAGATTGACAGTCGAAGGTCCTAGAGCAAACTGATCAGTGGGGCCGGTGCTTTGAAAGAAAGAGTGTTTACTCCCAACTAGAGTAGGATTTTGGAGAAGGCAGTGGCAACCCACTCCAGTACTCTTGCCTGGAAAATCCCATGGACGGAAGAGCCTGGTGGGCCACAGTCCATGGGGTTGCTAGGAGTCGGACACGACTGAGCGACGTCACTTTCACTTTTCACTTTCATGCATTGGAGAAGGAAATGGCAACCCACTCCAGTGTTCTCGCCTAGAGAATCCCAGGGACGACAGAGCCTGGTGGGCTGCCGTCTATGGGGTCGCACAGAGTCAGACACGACTGAAGCAGCTTAGCAGCAGCAGCAGCAGCAGAGTAGGGTTTCCTGAACTAATAGAAGTATCACTTTATATTTGAAGATATGTGGTCACTGCTCCTTTTGTTCTTGGCTCTATTCGGATTTGATGCTACAGATCTTTTTCAGGTTATTTTTATCATTTAAAATATGAAAATTTACATTTAGAAAACTAAGCAATTTCAAAGCATATAAGTTAGTATTTCTTAATTTGCTTTCTTTAAGCTGTCAGTGCAGGAAGTCCTCTGTGTTACACCAGTCAGGGGTATCATCTGGTGGAAGCTGATAATAAGGAATAGAAAATTAGAAAGAGCTTCACAGTTTGCCTAAGACATCCACCATAGAGATGCGCTGAGAGTATCAGTTGGTTGTAGTGTCCACGTCTGACGTGGAGCTCTAGGCTGGAGGAGAGCAAGAGCAAGAGAGAGAGTGAAAAGGGAACTGAGCTGAACTCTAAACAGTGAGAAACATGTGCCTCCCTCCCGGACACAGCCCTCCCTGCCGCCTTGTCTCCTAGAGTGTGTGTCCAGCCAAGGCAATGCCTGTCACATGGCATTTATCCACCTGGGGCGTCCAGTTGCCCCTACCAGAATTGTGGGCACCATCGAGTGAGGAACTGAAAATGCTCCTGACAGAAAGCTCAGGGTAGAGTTCTACGGGGGTCCATCCTTCTCTGGCAAGGGGTGGCTGAAGGAGAGGCAAGAGAATGTCAGTGAATAATTTATGTTAATCCTCGAGCACAACTCATTTGGCACAGTCACTGTAAGTCAGTGAGGGGGCATCAGCGCTCATTGCTGAGATCGCATCTTTGCTGCGGTTCCGTTAATTCACTTTCATTTTTTTTCAGTGACGATATTTTAGAACCTCTTTGCAGAGAGCAGCGTCTACAACCAAGTGAGCCATTTTCTAGAAGATGGTGTGGTCTTTCTGTGCTGCTCCTCCAAGAATCCCATCAGTGAAATCGACCTTGTCAAACGCATTTTTTTTTTTAATGTGGACCATTTTTAAAGTCTCTGCTGGATTTGTTAAAATATTGCTTGTTTTATGCTTTGTTTGTTTTTCCCTCTCAAGGCATGTAAGATCTTAGTTCCCCAACCAGGATCAAACCTGCACCCCATGCGTTGGAAAGCAAAGTCCCCAGCAGTGAACCACCAGGAAAGACCTCATAGCGCTTTTTCTTAGGTTTGCTTCTGCATTTAGCCTTTGGCCGTGTACACAGCCTCTCCCTGGTTGCGGGGGTCTGGTCTGCTCTCAGGCTGTGGTGCTCAGCCTTCTCACTGCTGTGCCCTCGTTGCAGAGCGCAGGCTCGGTACTTATGGCCCACGAGCTTAGTTGCCCTGTGTCAGGTGGGGTCTCTGGACCTGCGATCAAGCCCATGTCCCCTGCATTAGCAGACTGATTCCTAACCACTGGACTACCGGGAAGCCCCACAATTCTTGATACACAATTTTTCTTCTTCTTTGTTTCCCTAACATCTACTAGCAACTGGATCACACAGCTTTTGGGATCGGGACTTAATGGAGTCATCTCCAGCCACAAAGTGACACCATTTGCCTCTTCATGGGTATCCATAAAAATCCTTGTTCAAATCTTGCCCTTGTATCTTAAGAAGACAGTCTTTTCATTTCATGTGATAAGAAGGGAAATCCACATGTAAGCACTGGTGCTCAACTTAATGGATGCTTGTCAGATCCTACCCTTGCCCACCGTTGTTCCAGATCTGACCTCATGCAGCTTAAGGAGAATTTTATTTCTTTTTTCTTTTTTGTTAAATTTAGGTATAGTTGGTTTATAATGTGTTAGTCTCAGGTGTATAGCAAAGTGATTTTTCATACATATTTACATGTATATTCTTTCTCATATTCCGTTCTGTTGTAATTTATTATAAGATGTTAAGTATAGCTCCCTGTGCTGTACAGAAAGACCTTGTTTTCCTCTGTTTTATACATAATAGTGTGTGTCTGCTAATCCCAAACTCCACGTTTATCTCTCCTTCTGCCTTTCCCCTTTGGTGCCCATAAGTCTGTTTTCCAGTCTGTTTCTGTAAATCAGTCCATTTGTACTTTTCTCCTTCTTCTGTACTTCTTGAAGGAATGAAACTGAAGCCAAGACAGAAAGGAGGAAGGGCTTGGAGCAGCCTAGGGAATTTCCAGAGAAGAGTTGTCCTCTGAAAATCTAATAGCTATTAGCCCTTGCACACATCCGCAAACACCCTCAGGATTTGAAGAGTCATAGGTAAAAGAGAAATCAGAGGCAGCAGGGAGGTTTATTAGTATGTTTGTACCATCTGGACCTACTGTAAATTTTTAAAATAGTGGGCTTCCCAGGGGCACTACTGGTAAAGAAGCAGCCTGCCGGTGCAGGTAGACTTGGGTTAGATCCCTGGGTTGGGAAGATCCTCTGGAGAAGGGGGTGGTAACCTACTCCAGTATTCTTGCCTTGGAGAGAAGACCTTGGAGCCTATACTCCATGGGGTTGCAAAGAGTTGGACATGACTGAAGTGACTTAGCACATACACATCATCTGACCTACTGTAAATGTTTAAATATGAAAATATTTGCAATAGGTTAAGAAAAAATCAGAGAAGGCAATGGCACCCCACTCCAGTACTCTTGCCTGGAAAATGCCATGGGCAGGGGAGCCTGGTGGGCTGCAGTCCACGGGGTCGCAAGGAGTCGGACACGACTGGGTGACTTCACTTTCACTTTTCACTTTTATGAATTGGGGAAGGAAATGGCAACCCACTCCAGTATTCTTGCCTGGAGAATCCCAGGAAGAGGAGAGCCTGGTGGGCTGCCGTCATTGGGTCACACAGAATTGGACACGACTGAAGCGACTTAGCAGCAGCAGCAAGGAAAAAATCAGATCAAGAAAATCATCCTGGGAATTCCCTGCAGTCCAGTGGTTAAGACTTCACTGTCTAAAGTTACCTTGGTTTCTGCCATACAAAGCAAATCAGTCATATATATATATATATATCAGTTCAGTTTAGTTCAGTCGCTCAGTTGTGTCCGACTCTTTGTGACCCCATGAATCGCAGCACGCCAGGCCTCCCTGTCCATCACCAACTCCTGGAGTTCACTCAGACTCACGTCCATCGAGCCTGTGATGCCATCCAGCCATCTCATCCTCTGTTGTCCTCTTCTCCTCCTGCCCACAATCCCCCCCAGCATCAGAGTCTTTTCCAATGAGTCAACTCTTCGCATGAGGTGGCCAAAGTACTGGAGTTTCAGCTTTAGCATCAGTCCTTCCAAAGAAATCCCAGGGCTGATCTCCTTCAGAATGGACTGGTTGGATCTCCTTGCAGTCCAAGGGACTCTCAAGAGTCTTCTCCAACACCACAGTTCAAAAGCATCAATNTCTGATTTTGGTGTTGACCATCTGGTGATGTCCATGTGTAGAGTCTTCTCCTGTGTTGTTGGAACAGGGTGTGTATATATATATGTATACCCTCCCTCTGGAGTTTCCCTCCCCTCCATCCCACCCTTCTAGGTCTTCTCCTGTGTTGTTGGAAGAGGGTGTGTATATATATATGTATACCCTCCCTCTGGAGTTTCCCTCCCCTCCATCCCACCCTTCTAGGTCTTCTCCTGTGTTGTTGGAAGAGGGTGTGTATATATATATGTATACCCTCCCTCTGGAGTTTCCCTCCCCTCCATCCCACCCTTCTAGGTCTTCTCCTGTGTTGTTGGAAGAGGGTGTGTATATATATATGTATACCCTCCCTCTGGAGTTTCCCTCCCCTCCATCCCACCCTTCTAGGTCTTCTCCTGTGTTGTTGGAAGAGGGTGTGTATATATATATGTATACCCTCCCTCTGGAGTTTCCCTCCCCTCCATCCCACCCTTCTAGGTCTTCTCCTGTGTTGTTGGAAGAGGGTGTGTATATATATATGTATACCCTCCCTCTGGAGTTTCCCTCCCCTCCATCCCACCCTTCTAGGTCTTCTCCTGTGTTGTTGGAAGAGGGTGTGTATATATATATGTATACCCTCCCTCTGGAGTTTCCCTCCCCTCCATCCCACCCTTCTAGGTCTTCTCCTGTGTTGTTGGAAGAGGGTGTGTATATATATATGTATACCCTCCCTCTGGAGTTTCCCTCCCCTCCATCCCACCCTTCTAGGTCTTCTCCTGTGTTGTTGGAAGAGGGTGTGTATATATATATGTATACCCTCCCTCTGGAGTTTCCCTCCCCTCCATCCCACCCTTCTAGGTCTTCTCCTGTGTTGTTGGAAGAGGGTGTGTATATATATATGTATACCCTCCCTCTGGAGTTTCCCTCCCCTCCATCCCACCCTTCTAGGTCTTCTCCTGTGTTGTTGGAAGAGGGTGTGTATATATATATGTATACCCTCCCTCTGGAGTTTCCCTCCCCTCCATCCCACCCCTCTAGGTCTTCTCCTGTGTTGTTGGAAGAGGGTGTGTATATACATATATGTATACCCTCCCTCTGGAGTTTACCTCCCCTCCATCCCACCCCTCTAGGTCACAGAGCCCCAGATGGGCTCCCTGGTTAGACAGCAGCTTCCCACTGTGCTGTGCTATGCTCAGTTGCTCAGTCTCAGACTCTGCGACTCCATGGACTATAGCCTGCCAGGCTCCCCTGTCCGTGGACTTCTCCAGGCCAGAATACTGGAGTATGTAGCCTTTCCCTTCTCCAGGGAATCTTCCCAACCCAGGGATTGAAACCAGGTCTCCCACATTGCAGGCGAAGTTTTTTACCATCTGAGTCACCAGGGAAGCCCAAATATACTGGTGTGGGTAGCCTAACTCTTTTCCAGGGGATCTTCCTGAGCCAGGAATCAAACCAGGGGCACCTGCATTACCGGCAGATTCTTTACCATCTGAGCTACCAGAGAAGCCTTCTATCTGTCTATTTTATACACAGCAGTGTATACATGTCAATGCTGTTTTCGCCTTCTACCCTGTGTCCACAAGTTCCATTCTTCCATGAAATTGTTTCCATTCATTCATGGAAGTTGCTTCCATGAAGTAACAATTAAAAATTAAATTTTAAAAAATGTGCTAAAAATCTTCTAAAAAACGATTTCACCTTCCAGAGCAGGAGATATGAGTTCAATCCCTGGCTGAGGAGCTAAGACCTCACATGCCTCTCAGCCAAAAAACCAAAACATAAAGCAGAAGCAATATTGTAACAAATTCAATAAAGACTTTAAAATAAATGGTCCACATTAAAAAAAAAAAACTTTATTAAAAATTAATGTTGTCCCAATTCAGATTTCACATACCTTTTTTCAACAACAGGAACACCTCTTCCAGACCATCAAAGCTGTTGCTGTGCTGCTGTTTAGTCATTAAGCTGTGACTAAACATGGGCGTAGCTCATCAGGCTCCCCTGTCCATGGGGTCTCCCAGGCCAGAAGACAGCAGTGGGTGGCCATTTCCTTCTCCAGGGGATCTTTCCAACCCGAGGATCAAACCCACATCTCTTGTGTCTCCTGCTTGACAGGCAGATTCTTTACAACTGAGCCACCTTGTAAAGGACAAGGTGGGACCTTTACAGGCGGGGACAACTTCATTTCCTTCTGAGCAGACGGACATACAGGTACTTTATTCAATATTGGTACACTGGATACACTCCACTTGAAAGAAACTGCAAAGCGTTTATCTTTGTGAGAACCATATAGGCTGAAATCAGCAAGCCCATCATCATGTGTCCCTCAAACCACTTGAGCAATTTACACCTTAATTCCTAATGCTACTCGATTGTTAGCTCCAATATTTTTGAGATCACACCATAGTTGCACGTGAACAAGTCTCCTAGTTTCCTTGTTCATGACGTTAAAGATAGATAATCCAAAGCCCAGTGAACCTCAGCCCCAACCTTCAGACATGTAGGTAGATTTCAGAAATGTCAAGCTGCAGTTTTAACCCCTCATATCTCTTCACCAAAATGAAGCTCCTCTCCCACCCTGCCGATCTGATTGAATTTTAGGAACATCCACCTTGGATACCTTAAGTTCTCTACGTTCCTGCCAGGCTCTTGAGCAGCAGGGAAGGGCAAAGAGCATTTCGATGGTCTAGGAAGATTCAGAGACTACAGATTTAGTTCTTAAGGTGCGCTCAATAAGCCTGTGATGATCTATGCTGCTGGCCTCCGGCGTGTTCCTCCTAAATGTATCATTGTGTCTGATTGGGACCTGGGTGAACTCTAAGTGATTCAGCTCTCTCTGTTTTCCGGGAATAATGTATGGAGTCATCCATTTTGAGATTCAGAGGGAGATTGTTGTCTGTGTACAAATGAGCAGTCTTCAAGAGTGCCACTCAAGGCACAGCATGATGTTTATCGATTCATCTCGGAAGAAGAGAGCTTGTGTTCTTTGGTGTCAGAAGCAACGCTGGTTTCATTTAATCATGGAAGTGAAATTTGCTCACAAACCTGTCCCCAGGACAAGTTCACGGCTTTGGAAAGTCTAAATATACCAAAACTGGGGAACGGGGTCGGGTGTGAGTAGATTAGGAGCCTGGGATTGACACACACACACTGCTATGTATAAAACAGATAAGCAACAAGGACCTACTGTGTGCCACAGGGACTCTACTCAATATTCTGTAATAACTTATATGGGAAAAGAATCTGAAAAAGGTTGAATACATATACACGTATAACTGACTCACTTTGCTATACACCTGAAACTCATACAACATTGTAAACCAACTACACTCCAACAAAATTAAAAAACAGAAAATAAATATGCCAGCTTGACTGGTCCCATGGCTTCAACGGTAACGGCAGTGATGGGAGTGAGAAGCGTAGGAGAGGAACGCCAAGAAAAAGTTTTAAAAAGACAGTACTTTTTACACACTGAGCTCCAGAATTCGCTTGTGGAGAAAGAGCTTTTCCATTTAGGATGAGTGACTTTATCTCTAGGTTTGTCTTTCATCCTCAGACCCAAGATAGGGTAGTCCCAGAGAAGCAGAGCTGTTGTTCTCTCTCTGATGCAGGGAGCTTAGAAGAGTCAAACTGCCGGTGGCCTTCCATTACCGCAGATACCCTCAGATATCTGCAGACCCTAGAGACAATGCTATCTCCTCTCCTTTTCTCTGATTCCAAATCCCTGCAGCCCGGTAAAAATGCAAAGGGCACTCAGGTGGAGAGGCGGAGCAACACTGATCACACCCAAACTCACAGCACGTCTGGTGCAGGCTGCACGTTGGACAGTTGGTCACACCTTGCTGCCTTCGTGTGCTTTTCTGTTGACCTTCACACTTGGAAGTTCATTTGCTCTGTTTTTTCTTTCTGACTTGTCCTTCATACATTAGTCATACATGTAGTTACTGAAATGCAATCTTCTGTTATTTCTCTCCTACCCCGCTGCTGCTGCTGCTAAGTCCCTTCTGTCGTGTACGACTCTGTGCGACCCCATAGACGGCAGCCCACCAGGCTCCCCCGTCCCTGGGATTCTCCAGGCAAGAACCCTGGGCTGCCATTTCCTTCTCCAATGCATGAAAGTGAAAAGTGAAAGTGAAGTCACTCAGCCATGTCCGACTCTTAGCGACCTCATGGACTGCAGCCCACCAGGCTCCTCTGTCCATGGAATTTTCCAGGCAGGAGTACTGGAGTGCGGTGCCATTGCCTTCTCCTCTCCTACCCTAAAAACCCCCCAAAGCTTTCCACGGCGAGTTTCATTTACGTGACCTTGACCCCACAGTCGGACTTTTTGAGGCAGTGGTGACAGGGCATTCGGCGCTCACTCACTGTCTCCCAGTCTTCACTTTCTTCCTGCCTCAGTATCCGGAAATCTGAATTCTTTCTTGGCCACACTCTTCAAACCACTCTTACCAAAGTAACCGCTGCCCTCCTAGCTTCGTGGCCCTCAGACCCGCATGGAAGGATGGGGTATGGTTCTGATGTCCACACCCGTGGAAATGTTTCTGCTTCTTCTGAATCCATGATAACACTTGTATCTGGTTTTCCTTTGAAATTTTCCTTCAAACTTTGTATGTGGTGTTCTCAGCTGATTTCTCTTTCTTATTCAGTCTTCTCTTTATATTACAATTTTCTCCTATCTTTACACTCTGAAGAATCCTGTGCATGCTATTAGCCCCTCTCTTGAGATCCAAATACACTTACCTTGCATGAGGTATCTCCAAAATTCACCTTTCCAAGTTCTCCGTAAGCTCGTCACAGCTCACTCGTTTCCTTTCACAGTTAAAGGTGAAGCTGTTTGGCCAGTTGTCTCAGACAGAAGTAGCTCACAGCCATGTGAGCCCTTCTCGTCATGAGTCTTCACATGCAGCACCTCGTGGAGCTTCTGTGTGGGTAACATCCATGACCTCCACTGCCCAGTGCTTCAACAACTCCTGCCTGGATCTGGACTGAGTTTCCTAACTTACTTCAGAATAAAGTAACTTTATTCTGCTTCCAGAGCCATGGCTACCATATTGTAATTCATATCAAAAAAAAAAAAAGTTACCCCTTAGAGAAACTATTTACACGACAGACACCATAGGTTCTTACATTTGATTATGGCGGATTTCCATCAGATGATAAAGTACTCTGTTGTAACAAAATCAACATACTTGATAACGTTCCCAGTGTATAGAAGAAAAGCGATAAGAATGTCTTATACCTCTTGCTCACGGGTGCCACATGAAATAGTTGACATGGAAAAAAGTTAACTTTCTAGAACGTAGAATCGCAGCATTTCTCTGGTTAAGTCTTCAGTTCTTGACACTTGCAGGATACACTCTCAGCTCCTTAGCTTGTTCGAAGCTCTGGACACTCAGTCCCGAGTTCATCCAAGTATGTCTGTCATACTCACTTTGTACTTCAGAGCCACTCTGAGGGCATGGGGTCACAGCTCGTCTGTTTTATCGGCTTGGACTCTCTCCAACGCCTCCCACCTTACTCTCTACCTGCTTATCAAAATATAAGTCAAAATTTATCTTCCTGATAAGATACTCTCAGGTAGTATTTATTAATTCCTTCACCTATACATTATATTTAACATTATAGACTGTAAAATTGTCTGGAATTTAATTAACTGTGTTGTAGGTTGGACTTAGCACATAGATAGAATGATACAAAATTGCCATCAAAAGATGGTCAAGTATCAGCAATTTCCTATGGCCCAAACTACTGTTTCTCCATGTGTGGGGCTGTCTTTTCTGTATTATTTGTTTATCTGTTAAATCAGTGATTTACTTCTGCATGGATTTTATGTCTAAGTGGTTGTAAAGGCAAGAACATGTGAACATGAAAAGGACACAAGAAGAGTGTGTGGTGGAGACTGTATGTTGTCCCATGAAGCCCCAAATACTGATTTCTTGATCTTATATGGAAAAGTTCGCATATTCTTGCATTGAACTATTACTTATTTGCAGTAGAACTCTGTGTTACCAACATATAGCACAGTGCCTGGAACTCTATTTACTCGGTAAGTGCTTTTCAAACTGAACTAAATGGTGAATTTCCTAAGAAAAATCAGGATGAAAACGGTCATCATTTCTTTTTGTTTTCTCAGGAAGCCGGTTTTTCAAAATAGGACACAAAATTTTTGCTGTCTTGAGCACACTTTGCAGCTCACCCAAACCCAACAACCTATGACCGAGAACAGTGTAGTCAAATGACTCAAAGCAAGCGTCTCCCTGCACGGCCAGCAGCAAGGCCAGCAGGTCAGCGTTATCTGTCAGTAATCCAAACGAGAGGAACTTGGGGTGGCGGTGGGGAAGACTCTGTGTGACTCAGAGCTGCTATTAACTTTAAAATTTGTTGACATTGAAAGTCTTTATAAAAAAAAAAAAACAAAAAACTCTTCCTGAAGCACATCATTGCAAAGTACTTAAGAACTTGGTCCAAGAGCCACGTGCTTCATCGCCAGTCACAGTCCCGCTAAAGAAATGATCCAGCGAAGACTGTTCCTGATCAAAAAGTGTGAGACTGTGCCTGGCAGCCACAGCACAGGGAAGAGAATTTGCTGGCAGCGACAGCCTCTTGCTCTCTTCTGCACACTCGCTTTCCTTCTTTTTTCTTGCTCTTTATTTTTGTGTTTGCTGCACCCTGACAGCTTAGAGAAAAGGGATTTTTTCAGAATCTTTTTGAAAGTGGGGTGTTCTGAAATAATTGGGTGAGTTAAATCCAATCCCTTCACAGTTAATCTCAAAAGACACTGTTGGTATTTTCACCACGGCATTTAAGAAGTGCTTTGCAAATGTAGAATTATCGAAACACTCATTTCCTGTTTTAGGTCTGGGCTATATCACAGCTGTGCTCAATTAAGGCTTTTTGAAAAGCAGCAGACAGGAAGGAAAACAGTGCCTTTTCTCTCTTCTTTGTAATTCTTTGAAATAAATAAATAAACCCAATGCTTTCCGTTGGAACCCCCTGTCATGCTTTTCGACTTATAGACGTATTACAGCATTGTTTCTAAGCAATGGGGGAAAAAATTGCACGTTTCTAACAAACACCACAATGTAGGGGAGCCCTTTGTGTCCAACTATATCTGAGACTTGCTAGTTTCTGATTGAACTTCACATCTGCCAGACTAAGTCACTGAAAACTCACCATGAAAAGCTTTTTCGTGTGCAAAGACCACAGGGTTTCAGAGACGAGGTATCCGTGGTATTAATAGATTCTGCCTCAAGAAAATGAAAAGTATGAGAAATTCAAGGAGCAGCTATAACTTTCAGTCCAGGTTTAGTTTATCCAAAATACTGGCCTGTCTAGCTCTCTTAGCTGTTGTTGGGCCCCCATTCTCCTTGCCAGCCCCACCCCACACTGGGGCACAACCATCAGAGAAATCTTCCTACAACTCGAATGGATCAATGTCATTGCCCCACGTGATCAGGGAGTCCCTAGTGGCTAAGAGCACTGACTATGAATTTTGGATGGGCATCAGAATCTCCTGCAGAGCTTTCAACGTGTCTGTTCTTCCCTCTCAGCTTCAAAAGTGTCTGGATCTTTGGATTGGGGTTGGAGACATGGGCATTGCATGCCTCAATAGGATCCAGGGGACTCTGCTGCACAAAACCCAGACAGACCATCTCTAGACCATGGAACAAGAGCCAGACTTTGGGGTGACATACAAGCCCATTCCCCTTGGGCTCATGACCTGTCAGGCCCAAGGAGCATATTTTAGGGCTGATCTTCGTAGACTTCTCAGTGGAATTTGAAAGTGCTGACGATTTCTTATGACTCAGGATATGCATTTCCTTGTACATCACTGCGTGCTCAGTTGTGTCCAACTCTCTGAGACCCCATTGACAGTAGCCTACCGAGCTCCTATGTCTATGGAATTGTCCAGGCAAGAATATTGGAGTGGGTAGCCACACCCACCTCCAAGAAATCTTCCCAACCCAGGGACCGAACCCGCCAGTTCTGCATCACCCCCGTTAGCAGGCAGCTTTTTACCCTCGCACACCTGCAATCTGCCCTCTATCACCTTCTTCTCCTTAAATCTCTTTTGCATATTTTCCCTTTCTCCCAGCCTCTGAAATACCGGTGCATCGGGTCCTCTCTGAGGCTGCTCTTTCCTCACTGTACATACTTCCCTGGGTCATGCATCCACACTACTGTGGCTCCAGTGACCTCAGTGATTAAGGCCACGGACCCTTGGACCAGCTTTTCAGGATTCACTTCTGGATCTGTCCCTCTCCTTGTCTTTGTTCCCTCGCCTATAAAATGGGAATAACAGTAGTATCTACATCAAAGTGTTACTTTGAAGATTTAAGGAACTAGTATGAATGACGTACTTGCAGTAACTGAACCATCATTGTCCCTAAAGCATAGAAAGTCCTGAATGAGCGTTCATCATCCTCACCGGCGCTGTCTTTCCATTGGTGGCTCACTGCTTTAGTCAGCTCAGTTCAGTTCAGTCGCTCAGTCGTGTCCGACTCTGCAGCCCCTTGGACCGCAGCCCGCCAGGCCTCCCTGTCCATCACCCACTCCTGGAGTTTACTCAGACTCACGTCCATGGAGTCAGTGATGCCGCCCAGCCACCTCATCCTCTGCCCCCTCTCCTCCCGCCTTCAGTCTTTTCCAGCATCAGGGTCTTTTCAGATGAGAACCACTGAGGGCTGCTTTAGTCCTTCAGTTCCGATCTCTCCCCTGTGCCCAGAAACTACCACAGCCAGCATCCTTGACATCCCACCCCGAGGCCGCAGGAACTCCGGCGAGAGGCCGTCTCCGGCGCAGGCCCCTCTCCTCGCCTCTCGCCTGCAGCCCGCTCCTTTTCCTGGGCGCAGCCGCCCAGCCGCCACCCAGCCGCGCGCGTGAGGCGGGCCGGCGCCAGGCCTGGCAGCTCTCCGTTTTGATCCACCTGAAACCCATCAACAAGTCACGCTGACTCCTGACTCGGACTCTTTCGCTTGTCTTGAATGCCCCTTGTCACAACCCAGTTCAGCCACCTCAACTTGTTGTATCCCATTCTTTCTAAGCATGGTGCCTGTGACTTTTAAAGTCATGTCTCATTTCCATTCTATACTCCCTACTTTAGCCACAGTAAATGTTCTAAATCATGTCAGTGACTGTCTAAATACATCCAGTGGCTTTTCATTGCCTTTAGAACAAAATCAGATGTGCTTCTCATGGTTAACCATGCCCTTCAGAGTCTCCTTTGCTGACACCTCCAGTCTAATTCTCCATCACTTCCCACCTTGTTCTCTATACGCAGCTTAGGTTGAAATCTGTTTGGTTCCCTAGCATCCTCTCCCTGGCCTCTGATATTTTGCATGCATAATCCTCTGCTTGGATGCTCTATGACTCAAGTTAGCCTCAGCTAGAATGTTGCTTCTCCAGGAAGCTCTGCTAACTTACCATGTCCCAGTTAGGCATTCTTTCTCTGCATGCCTCAGGATACCTGTTACACTTATCACGTTACATTCTAATTGCTTTGCCTTCTCCTAAAACGTAAATACTGTGAAGGCAGAAACTTAACTCTTTCTATTCACTGCAATTCTCATATCACCCGGCACATAGTAAGCATTCAAAAAAATGTGATGAATAAAGGAATGGATACGTGAATAGGAAAACTGATGAATAAAGGAATGGGTACGTGAACAGGAAAATTCCTTGTCACACCTTGTGTTTCATCCATGTCAAAACTTGATTCTATCTCTTCTTATTGTTTTCTTAAAAATCTCTTCTTATTGTTTTTTCCTAAATATGTAAATACCAGTAAGATAAATTTAAAACTCTTAAAGCAAGTAACATCTGTAAAGTATAAGAGATGATAAAATACAGTGTGTTAACATTCTTTAATACAACAGATTTATTATGGAAAATTGTTTTGAAATATTAGCAGGAATTCCAAATGCTGAAAGCACTGGGCCCTTGGGTGTTCGTCTAAAACCTTCTCTGATTGTGGCTAACCACAACATCTTTAACATTAATCTGAGAATCTTACGAGATTTTTCAGTCCTTCCGGCTTCTTGCTTTCTGGCTCGATTAGCCTGTGAAAGCTGGATTTTTTTAAATTCTCTACCAGTACAACTACCTTATTTTAGAAGGAAAACAAATCAAAATGCATAAAATGAACACATGGGAAAGATATTATTTAAGTTTCCAAGGAGTGTCAGTGCTTATAAAAGTTATATTATAAGAGCTGGAAGAGAGTTAAAATATCACCAAATCCAGAGCATTCACTGGGGGACTAGAGAGAGCTGCTACTGAGCCAAACAGGTTCAGTAACTGACTACGAATCACCAAAGTGCTTGGTTTGGTGAGCTTGAATTGAATCACCAGAAATGGGTCTGAATTTGTTAAATCTTGAGCACTTCCTACTTATTCATATGACTTAAGAGAAATTTTATGTCAAGCTTTAGAGGACTGTAAATTTCTTTCACCTAAGGTAGTGATTGATTACTTCAGAAGATTCACAGGTAACAGGGGCTATGAAAGTGTTGAAGAAAATACCACTGTGATCATTCTTCATATCTCCTGTCTACCTTTAAAGAATTTCTCAGGCTTGAGACCAATAGGAGTTAGACGATGAAGAGAAACAAAAGTGTGGCAAGGGTGAAGCAAAGAAGGCGACAATGCTTTGGAAGAATTCTATTTTTCTCCACTGATTATGTACAAACATATATATATTTACTTTACAATGGAAGAATTCTACGACTCCTTATACAAAACGTATTATTCCATTGTATCCGCTCTCTTTGGAATTCTGATTACTTCCTAAGGGACAGAAAAGGGAAGAGCCTTTGTTACCATGGGTCTAAAGAAATACACTCCAATCATCGCTTTCTTCATCCCTTAAGGTTCCCTGAGAACTACAGTCATCAGGGCAGACTTAAAATTTCTATGCAGATTTCTGTCTATGCCACTTATGTTTTACCAGGTATCCCATTCTCAGAGTACATTCTCTATTCTGGCAACAGATTTCTTTCCAAACCAGAGGACTGGTCATATGGTAGATTTTGATGGTCCCAAGAATCGCATCTCTCACTCAAAACTTCAAAATTTTCAACAATCTCAAAATTTCAATGAATTTTGATAAACAATTCCTAGACTTTGAGAGATTAGAAGTTTCACTTTTTGGCATTTCAAGACCATCTTTACCCCTTAAGAACAGATTCATATGAGACTACTCATAATGCTAATAAATAAAGTTTGAATGCCAAAAATCTCTTTATTTTCCCCTTTGAAGGAAACTTATTCATCTCTCAATTCGGCACAAGTTATCCCTGTATGCAGGATATCTGGGGAGCCATCTTCCAATAAGATGGTGGTCTACACAGTGTGAGATTAGAACTGTTAGCACAAGCATGAGTTTCATGCCATGAGTTTCATGAACTCACCATGTCAGCTCATCCAGACTCATCCTCTCCACAACAGGAAGTCACAGAATGTATCCATGTGTTGAACAGCTCTCCTTGGACAGAGATTTCAGAGTCTCTCCCAATTACGTCCAGGAAAAAACTTGCCTATGATGAGTATAATTGATGTGTGACCTAAATGAAATTGGAAGAGCTTCAACAAGTCAACCAATCATTTCATAAAGAGATTTATGAAGAAAAGATGTCACAGAACTAGGTTTAAAGATACAATTTTTGGAACTTTATTCTTCTTATCATAATAATTAAGTAATTTTCAACTAATATTCTTTGGAGAAACATTGTAGATTTTTTTTTCAGGGATGACATTTTACCTACTATTAAAAAAATAAAAGAAAATCCCACAAGAACCTAAAGAAAAACTTCTTCAACTTAATAAAGAAAATCTACCCAAAAACCTAGAACTAACTTTTCACTTTTCATTTTCATGCATTGGGGAAGGAAATGGCTACCCACTCCAGTGTTCTTGGCCTGGAGAGTCCCAGGGACGGGGAGCCATCGGGCTGCCGTCTGTGGGGTGCACAGAGTTGGACACGACTGAAGCGACTTAGCAGCAGCAGCAACATTGTACTTGCTGCTGAGAACTAGCTCCTTTCTCATTAAGCTTGGGAACAAGATAGTGGAAACACCAGTAGTATACAGCATTGAGCTAGAAGTTCTAGCTAGTGCAATAAAATGAGAAAAGGAAATCGAAGCCATAAAGATTGGGAAGGAAGATATAAAACTCTTTGTTCACAGTTGACACGATCACCTATGTAGAAAAGCCCAAATAATCAACAAACATGCTCCTGGAACTAATAAGCAATGATAAAAGGGTTTCAGGACACAAGATAAAGATGCAAAAGTCAGTTCCTTTCCTATATACTAGCAACTAACAATTGGAATTTGAAATATAAAACCACAATATTATTTATAATAGCATGAAAAATACGATAACTATAAACCTAACAGATATGTACCAGATAATCATGTATAAAACTGCAAAACTCTGATAAAAAATAAAACAATAACTATATAAATTAAGAGATATTCTGTGTTCATTGATTGGCAAGCTTAGCAATTTTAAGATGTCAGTTTTTCCCAACTTGACCTTTGGATTCAATGTAATCTCTATCAAAATCCTAGCAAATTTTGTAGATGTCAGCAAACTGATCAAATGTTTATAAGGAAAGGAAAAGGACTCAGAATAATCAATGTGATACTGAAGAAGAATAAGGCTAGAAGACTGACACTAACTGACTTCAAGACTTGCTTTTAAGCTAGAGTAATCAAGACAGTGCAGTACTGGTGAAAACACAAACCTATGGATCAATGGAACAAACAGCACAGAGATAAACCCACAAATACTGCTAACTGATCTTTTACACAGGAAGGTGATTAAATGCAGACAGTGTAGTCTTTCTCAACAAATAGTGCTGGAATGATTGAATCTTCATAAGCAGAAATGTGAATCAAGACACGGATCTTACATCTTTCACAAACGTTAACTCAAAACAAATTACATACATAAATATAAAACTATAAATATACAGAAGAAAGTCTAAGTGATCTTGTCTTTGGCAGTGAGTCTTGAGATACAACCCCTAAAGAACAATAAATGACAAAAAAATCAATAAATTGGACTTCATTAAAATTAAAAACTTTTATTCTCTTATGATCTTTACTCAAGAGAGTAAAGATAGAGCACAGAGAGAATATCTGGAAACATGCGTCTCATAAAACACTGGATTCAAAGTCTGCAGAGAGCTCTTACAGTGAGACACTAAAGCAGAACACGAGTTTCAAGATGTCAACTAATCTGAACAGAAAATCAACATATGGGAAAGCGCATGTGGAAAGATGCCCACATTATTTGTCACTAGGGAACTGCAAATTAAGGCAATAATGAGATCTTGCACACCAATTAGGAGGGGTGAAACAAAACAAAACTGCCAATACCAAACTCTGGTGAGACTGCAGTCCAGCAGGAGTAGGTACTCTCTCCAGTGGGAGCGCGGAAATGGCGCTGCCACACTGGAAGACAGCTTGGCAGTTTCTCACAAAGTGAACAGAATCTTCCTGGACAATGCATTAATCCCACTCCAAACATAGCAGCTCCCCACCCCTGGGCACCTGGGTTTCAATGTCTACAGTTTCAGTTATCTGCAAACAACTGTGGTCCAAAATGTTAGGTCAAAATTCCAGAAATAAGCAATTCATAAGTTTTAAATGGTACCCTGTTCTAAGTAGCATACTAAAACCTTGCCCCATCCTGCTCCATCCTGCCCAGGAGGTGAACTATTCCTTTATCCAGCACGACAATGCTGGATACCTTACCCACCATTTGTCACTTAGTAGCCTACTGCATTATCAAAGCAATGGTCGTGGTATTAGAGTGTTTGAGAGTAAATCTTATCTTATTAATAATGGCCCCAAAGTGCAAGAGTAGTGATACTGGCAACTTAAACATTCTCTTATTGCTGCTGCCGCTGCTAAGTCGCTTCAGTCGTGTCCGAATGTGTGCAACCCCATACCTGCAGCCCACCAGGCTCCCCCGTCCCTGGGCTTCTCCAGGCATGAACACTGGTGTGGGTTGCCATTTCCTTCTCCAATGTGTGAAAGTGAAAGATGAAAGTGAAGTCGCTCAGTCATGTCCGACTCTTAGCAACCCCATGCTGACTTATAAATTAAACTTTATTATAAGTTTGTATGCTGATATAGGAAAAAACAGAGTATATTCACAGTTCTGTACTATGTGAAGCTTCAGGCATGCATTGGAGGTCTTGCAATGTACACCACAGACAGGGGGCCCTACAGCTGCATTTATCCAGCCAATTAAAAAATGTATGCCCACACAAAAATCTGGATGTGAATATTTATAGCAGCTTTACTAATCATCACCACAACTGTAAGCAGCCCAAATGTCTTTTTGATAAACTAATGGTAATGAGTTGGTATGTACGTACAATGGAATATTATTCAGTGATAAAAAGAAATGATCTGTTGAGCCAAAAGAGATATGGAAGAAACTTAAATGTACATTGGACATAAAATAGGCCAACCTTTAAAAAGCGACATACTTCCACTTACATGACCTTCTAGGGAAGACAAAACCACAGAGACGGTGAAACCATGGAGATGGAATGGAGATGGATGGTTGCCAGGACAAGAATGGGATGATGCCTGGGGAACTCAAAAGAGCTCAGATCAGCACGTGGAGGGAGCTAAAGTGGTCCACATAGTAAGGGGTTAGGGTTGGAGGCATTCCTTTGCATTTATGTCTAGTTTGCCGTTGGTACAGATCACTAGCTAGTGACGTCGCTCGGTCGTGTCCAACTCTCTGCGACTCCATGGACTGTAGCTGCCAGGCTCCTCCATCCGTGGGATTCTCCAGGCAAGAATACTGGAGTGCGTTGCCATTTCCTTCCCAGGGGATCTTCCCGACCCAGGGATCGAGCCCGGGTCTTTTGCACTGCAAGCAGACTCTCTACAGTTTGTGCCGCCAGGGCAGCCACAGACCACTACGTATGGAAACCCTGGAAATATTCTGTGCGTATATGTGCATATACGTGGCTTACTGTAGAAATATCTGTTCTCACTCCGTTCCGTGAAAGGGCCTAAAAGCAATGGCATCCTAGTAGCAATGAGCACATCTAAACCAGACTGTGGTCTCTTCTAAAAGGAATCAGCACTGCTTCTTGGAGAAATGGCTGATTCTAGAATGGAGGCAGGAGATACACAAGATGATAGGAGCAGCCTACCAAACGGAAAGTCAGGAAGTTCCCAAATTAAGCAAATGAGCCACACTGAGGACACACCAGAGGCACACAAGAGCCAGCCTTACTCTCACTTCTTCCCCAGGTCCAGTGGCCAAAGCCAAAACAGTCTCAACACAGCAAGACAGTGCTGCAACACTTACATGAAATATAGAGAGAATGCGCACAGTTCTATGGTGATGCACACACGTGAACAAATGCATAAATGTGGACCAGTCAGCGAGTCTCCCACACAGGATTCCAAATAACTCACATACATACCCTGCTGTCAAAAGAAAGGGCTAACTTCCCAGTCCCTAAGTATGTGCCATGCATAGCAGCTTCCATCCAAAAAGCCAAGGATGGAAAGGCAGAAAAAAAGGGGGGCCTTCTGTATGACACAGAGCTGTCTGCTCGGCGTCATGTGGCAGCCTGGATGGGAGGGGCTTCGGGGGAGGAGGGATCCATGGATCTGTGTGACTACGTCCTTTCACCATTCACCTGAAATGATCGCAACAGTGTTAATCAACTGTACCCCAATACAAAATAAAAAGTTTCCAAAATTATAAAATGTTTAAAAGGAGGTAGATTTCTAATCAAGATTAACATCAACACTGATAGACTGTGATGTATTGGTAAATGTTCTCTGTGTGATGCGATGAGAATGGCACTTGACTGCTCTCCGAGTCTCATAACTATATTTTAATTATGAAAAACATAGTAAGGCAAATTTCAATAGGAAGGTATCCTAGACAATGGCTGACAAGTACTACCCAAAAATCATCAAGGTCATCAGAACCAAGCAATGTCTAAGAACTATCACAGCCACAAGGAGCCTAAGAAGACAACCTGTAAATATATACTACGGTATCCCATGAGATCTGGGGACAGAATAGAAACATTAGGTAAAAACTAAAGAATCTGAATTTAAGGATAAAGCATCAATACTGGGCATCAGTATCAATTGATATAATTCATTAATAAGGTCATCAGAACCAAGCAATGTCTAAGAACTATCACAGCCACAAGGAGCCTAAGAAGACAACCTGTAAATATATACTACGGTATCCCATGAGATCTGGGGACAGAATAGAAACATTAGGTAAAAACTAAAGAATCTGAATTTAAGGATAAAGCATCAATACTGGGCATCAGTATCAATTGATATAATTCATTAATTAAGGTCATCAGAACCAAGCAATGTCTAAGAACTATCACAGCCACAAGGAGCCTAAGAAGACAACCTGTAAATATATACTACGGTATCCCATGAGATCTGGGGACAGAATAGAAACATTAGGTAAAAACTAAAGAATCTGAATTTAAGGATAAAGCATCAATACTGGGCATCAGTATCAATTGATATAATTCATTAATTGTAACAAAGGTACTATACTAATGTAAGATGTTAATAATAGTGGAAACTGGGAGTATATGGGAACTCCATATATTATTTTATTAATTTTTCTGTAACTCTAAAGCTATTCTAAAGAAAATATTTTTAAAACAAGGAAAACAAAAATCAAAGCACCTAGTGGCTTTAGCTGGAACAAGTTTAGCAAATAAATGATAATATTGTAACACAATCCAAAGAGTAAAATAAACATCCTTGAGTCCATTCTGATAAAAACAAAATAAATAAACAAATATAGAAGCAATGGTGAAACAGAAAGTTCCTGTTAGAACACCCAGCAAAACTTGCTGCAGGCGGGAAAAAATGACAGATGTTGAAATTAGCGCACAGAGCTTAAGGAGAACAGGGATTTGCACAGCCTCAAAGCATCTACTCTAAAAGAATTATTTATAAATTGCAAAGGGAAAAATAGTAACTTGACAGAGAAGAAACTAGAAGATGCCACTTTAAGGATAAAGGTTAACATTATCTGCAACAAAACACTTTGGCCTAACGTACCCTTGATCCAGTGCACAGAAAAGTACATCACTGCATAAACCCAGTGCAGTCGAGACAAAGCCTGAGACGAGCCTAGGATGGACTTTCTGCGGAATAACCACTCAGTGCTCTCCAAAAGCCTCAGGGTCTCGAAAACCAGGGAAAGCTCAGCGACTCTCATGGTTGGAGGAGAACAAGGTGGCATGGAAATAAGTGCAATGTGAGAACCTGGATTAGATCCTGAAACAGGACGCAAAATGAAAAAGGTCTGTGGTCTAGAAAACAGTCTGTGGCATCAAACAATGCTTACGCCTCAGGTGGATGATTGTAGCAGCGCTGCATAAAATGTTAGCACTAAGAGGGCCAGAATCACTTTGCTGTAAGCCTAAAACTAACACAGCACTGTAAATCAATTCCATTTTTTTTCCTTAGAGAGAGCCAGGTTTAAGGGGATAGGGAATTCTTTGTACTATTTTTGCAACTCTTCTGCAACTCTAAAAATATCATAAACATAAAAGGTAAAAAGAAAAAAAGTGAAATAAAGCCAAATCTTCCTTAGAAAATTTTTTACAACAATGAGAATTTACTTATTTTGTTTGAGAGACTTTTTAAGGCAATGTCTTTTCAGCTAAGTGAGGGCATTTAGCTAAGAACTATCAAGGAATAAATAATCTCTGCACTCTTAATTAAATGATAAGGCAACGTTTTCCTTCTTTAAGAATGTAACACCTCTTTCAAAATATATATTCTCCTGTCATTTTTAAAACAACAAATGTCTTGCTCTATAATGTGTTCTAAAATACCTTCAGCTTGGGAAGGAGATTTCTTTCAGGTCAAATGGGTTTCAATTATTTGAGAAACTGTATTTAACTATGACTCAAAGCCAGGTGCATAATAGAAGCCAAGGAAAGAAACAACTCACCCAGCCAGTTCAGACATCCAGTGACTTTCTTTAGCCCAATAAGCTGTTACCATAGTCTCCAATTTATCAACAGCGAAGTCTCTTAGAAACACAATGTGACTTGTAGCATTCCATGAACGTATTCATTCCAGCAGTAATTTTACTGAGAAACTACCTTTATCTATGTAAACTTATTTAGCTATGGAAACTAAATACAAACTTTAGGGGAGTTTGTAGGTAGAAAAACCCAGAGGTTTTAGTCTGATAATCTGGTGGCATAATGGTAGGACTAGATTTAAAACATGCTATTTCATAGTCTTCCCAAGGTCCCAATTCTACTCCCAGGTCCAACTGTAAGCAAACTGCTTTTCAGGCCCTGAAGAGACTGTTCTCTGTCATGGGATGTGGTCCTCCCCACCCACCCCCCAGGGCTTTGGCATTAACCCAAATGTCACTTAATTTTTTCTTAACTGAGTTATAATTAACATACAATAATTTATTAGCTTCAGGTGTATGACATAGTGATTCAATATTTTTATGAATTATGAAATGATCACAGCAGTGAAACCAGGCACCATCAGTCACCACACAAAGTTGTTACAATATTATTGACTATACTCCCCCTGTGCATTACATTACATCCCCAGGACTTAGTCATTCTGTAGCTGGAAATCTGTAACTCTTTCTAGAAAAGCATATCTTCATTTTTTGTTAGTTTATGTTTTCAACAAACGTTTACCATTTATCTGGACCAACTCTGTGCTCAGTACGGAGGGTAAAGGCGTGAGAGAAAAGGAATGTGTCCACGCATTAGTGATGGTGACGCCGTGAAAGCTCGCCACAATTCCTGCTGAAAATCACGCACACTCCTGTCCTATAGGAGCAGAGGCGGCTCACACTGGGGAGGATGAACCTCATGGAAACGAATGAAAAGGCTCTGGGGGGAGCGATGGCCGTCTGATGTGACTCTCCACTTCCCTCACTGGGTTGGGGATTGTAGTTCCCTCATGTTTCATGACAAGGACCAAAAGTTAATCTTGAAAGAAGGAAGGAGATTAGTTTCATTCTGTCCTTGTCAATAGATGCTCTAATGTGGATAATAGATGACATATTTACACATTAACAGTGTGTTTCTCTGGGATGTTGAAAAGGAGTGTTTCTACATAATACTTCCATTCAGTCATTTCAGTTGACTGGCTCTGAAGCTCTTACTCATGCTAATCTACCTCTAAGCCCATGGGGATTTTAATCTGATCATCCCTCAGGATTCGGATCAATCAGTCCCTCAGAACTGGGCTCACTGGGCTTCCCTGGTGGCTCAGATGGTAAATAATCTGCCTGCAAAGCAGAAAACGGGTTTGATCCTTGGGTTGGGAAGATCCCCTGGAGAAGGGAATGGCAACCCACTCTGGTATTCTTGCCTGGAGAATTCCATGGACAGAGGAGCCTGATGGGCTATAGTCCATGAGGTCACAAAGAGCCAGATACGACTGAGCAGTTTTCATTTTTACTACACCAGAACCACCATTAATTTTTATTCTGTTTCAACTGTAGATAGCTAAAAGATCAGGAAATTAAAATTTTTATCAAGCATGTCTGAAAGCATTTACAAGTTTTTTGTTTTTGTTTTTTTTCTGCTGCCAATCTCTGCCTAACAAGGTTATAATTATTTGCCTTAGCTTATTATGCTATTTGCTGTTATTAATTATTTCATAAATCCTCAAAAGGCAAAGATTTGAAACTGAAGCTGAAGTACATAGCAATTCACAGAACTGTTCTGGGGATTTAAATGAGGTGACTAGTTCTTTGGGTGGGAGATAGGAATTAACACATATTTTTTAAAGATGTTGTTATTTGAGACACAACTTGACTACTTGGTGAAGGAAATATTCCAATCAAAAGAACCAGAATTAGGTTAGAAGCCAGAGTACAAGGAGAAAATAGAAAACAGTCACCGAATGAATAGGATGACAGAAATGAAAATGTGTGTGATTTAATTATTTTCCTCATGGAACCCACAGTCTAATGAGATATGCCTGGAAATTCACTATCTAGAGAGAGATGCCTAGAAAGGCAAGTTAGGAATATGATGTTGAGACCAGGCTGAGAGGATCCTTCAGTTAACAGATGTAAGGAAGGATTTTCCTGGTGGTTCGGTGGCTAAGACTCCACGTTCACAATGCAGGGACCCCAGGTTCAATCCCTGCTCAGGGAACTCGGCCCACGTGCCAGAACTGAGCACTCAGGTTTCTGCAAAGACCGAAGACCTCGTGTCCTGCAAACAAAAACCAGGTGCAGACAAACAAATATTTTTTTAAAATTAGAAAAGTAAGCTACAGGTAGCTACTGGGGATTTTTAATTATGAAAAATAGGTGCTCAAACCTATCCTTTATGAAATTTAAGCCAGAAGCACTATTTAGGACAAACTGTAGTGTGATGAAGCAAGAGGCAACAAGTCAAATGGCATGGAAGCACTAAGGGAAATTTTACAAAGAAAGAAGGTTCGAACTCCTACAGAGGCAGGAGAGGGGTGCTGCCCCGCCCCCGCCGGGTAAAGCTACTGGGGGTCCATTCCCTGTGGAGGAAACTCCAAGACGAGAATAGCAGGACAATCAAGGCAGGTGGCTGGGCCCTGCCCAGACCATGTGTTTCTGTTCCTTGAAGTCAGGAGACTTCCCTGACCCCGCATGCGCAGAAAGGCTCCTTGGGGTCAAAGAGAAGTTACGTCAGGGGATACTCCACCTGGATGCGTTTTTGGTAAAATCCATCTTGACTAAGAGATGTGCGCACACATGGGAGGGCCCCGAGAGCCGCCAAATGCAGACTGCGAGCCAGGCGAATCGGAAAGGCCGGCCAAAGGAAAACTGGAAGAGATGCCCCGTAAAAGCGATTCGGACTGCCAGCAGGGCGCGGCTCGGGACTGTTCCTTGAGTCTGCCCGGGCGTCTATCCGCACATACTGTACATTTTCCCCTCTAATAAATACTTTACTGTTTCAGCACTTTCCATCTTTGTGAAAATTCTTTTCTGCACAACTGAAGGGCCAGGACCTTGTCACTGACCCCTGGTCTGGTGGCTAGGATCTGGAGTTTTCACCACCACGATCCAGCCCGTCTCTGGCTGGGAACTCAAGCCCTGCTCCACGTCATTGCAGGACAAGGCCACCTGAGAGCCCAGCTGGTCTATAAATCCCTCGGGCTCGGAACATATCCAGTTTCTTCGCCGCTGTATTTTCAGTGTGCAATCTGGGATTAGACAAGCAACAGGGCCTCAGGAAGTATTTGCTGAACAAATGAATTTCATCCAGATATTTTTATTCTTTTTCAGCAGATAGATATATTATTAAAATACAGTTGATCAATATTAGTTTCAAATATCCAACAATGATTCAACTTTTTCCATAGATCATACTCCATTTAACATTATTATGAAATGTTAGGTATATTCCCTGTGGTATATTAGTAGGATTCTTTATTTGTGTCATTTATTATCATAATTGTAATAGATATTTCTGTGTTATCAGAAAACTTGCTTGTTTTATAGCCCTTTGTGCTGCATCATCCCTTTCCCTAACTTGCCCCTCCCGGCATCTCTCTCCCAACTGGGACCCACTAGTTTACTCTCTTTATGTGAGTCTGTGTCTGTTTTGTTACAATCATTTTTTTAAATAGAACTCCTAAATTATTAGGATGAGATGCACATGCGATAGATGGAGGGTAGCGGACGGGCATCCCATGGGTAACTAGCCTCTCCCGTGGCCTGGATAGTTAGCTCCAGAGGTTCTCATACAGGTGAAGTTGAGTTCTTCCGTCTCACTCATGGAAGAGACTGAAGGATCTCTGATCACACATTCAGACAGATGACAGGATATAATCCCTTGTAAGAAAACTGCTAAGGACATTGATCTCCATGAAACTGGGTCTAATTTCCTGGCAGTTCCTTTCTCATCCTGGACATCTGTTCTTAAGAGCAGACACCCAGGGTGGCAAGATAAGTCATTCTGGACTTTGCTCCCCTCAGAGGAAGAACAACTAACAGCTCTTGATGAGGATGCGGCTGAGAGAATCCTGGAAGCTGGTGTTTGAGGCTGAAGAGCCCCATGCACGCAGATCATCTTGACTAAGAGATGTGCGCACACATGGGAGGGCCCCGAGAGCCGCCAAATGCAGACTGCGAGCCAGGCGAATCGGAAAGGCCGGCCAAAGGAAAACTGGAAGAGATGCCCCGTAAAAGCGATTCGGACTGCCAGCAGGGCGCGGCTCGGGACTGTTCCTTGAGTCTGCCCGGGCGTCTATCCGCACATACTGTACATTTTCCCCTCTAATAAATACTTTACTGTTTCAGCACTTTCCATCTTTGTGAAAATTCTTTTCTGCACAACTGAAGGGCCAGGACCTTGTCACTGACCCCTGGTCTGGTGGCTAGGATCTGGAGTTTTCACCACCACGATCCAGCCCGTCTCTGGCTGGGAACTCAAGCCCTGCTCCACGTCATTGCAGGACAAGGCCACCTGAGAGCCCAGCTGGTCTATAAATCCCTCGGGCTCGGAACATATCCAGTTTCTTCGCCGCTGTATTTTCAGTGTGCAATCTGGGATTAGACAAGCAACAGGGCCTCAGGAAGTATTTGCTGAACAAATGAATTTCATCCAGATATTTTTATTCTTTTTCAGCAGATAGATATATTATTAAAATACAGTTGATCAATATTAGTTTCAAATATCCAACAATGATTCAACTTTTTCCATAGATCATACTCCATTTAACATTATTATGAAATGTTAGGTATATTCCCTGTGGTATATTAGTAGGATTCTTTATTTGTGTCATTTATTATCATAATTGTAATAGATATTTCTGTGTTATCAGAAAACTTGCTTGTTTTATAGCCCTTTGTGCTGCATCATCCCTTTCCCTAACTTGCCCCTCCCGGCATCTCTCTCCCAACTGGGACCCACTAGTTTACTCTCTTTATGTGAGTCTGTGTCTGTTTTGTTACAATCATTTTTTTAAATAGAACTCCTAAATTATTAGGATGAGATGCACATGCGATAGATGGAGGGTAGCGGACGGGCATCCCATGGGTAACTAGCCTCTCCCGTGGCCTGGATAGTTAGCTCCAGAGGTTCTCATACAGGTGAAGTTGAGTTCTTCCGTCTCACTCATGGAAGAGACTGAAGGATCTCTGATCACACATTCAGACAGATGACAGGATATAATCCCTTGTAAGAAAACTGCTAAGGACATTGATCTCCATGAAACTGGGTCTAATTTCCTGGCAGTTCCTTTCTCATCCTGGACATCTGTTCTTAAGAGCAGACACCCAGGGTGGCAAGATAAGTCATTCTGGACTTTGCTCCCCTCAGAGGAAGAACAACTAACAGCTCTTGATGAGGATGCGGCTGAGAGAATCCTGGAAGCTGGTGTTTGAGGCTGAAGAGCCCCATGCACGCAGAGACCAAGACAGACTGCATTAGAAGGTGAGAAAGGGGGCTAAACATTGACCGCATTGCCCTCCCCAGGCCAAGCTGGCACTACAGAGAGGTCTCCCCAAGTCTGTGCTCCTCCAGTGGGAAAACAGCACCCAGGAAAAGGGGGGTCACCTGGTGGGAACCCCTGCTTCTGTTCTGACCTTCCCTCTCCACGCCCGGGATTGCAGAGGCATCTGCAAGGCTCAGCCGCTGGAAACCTGATCAAACAGGTAGGGAGAGAGGGCTCAAGGTCATCCCTGCTCAAGCAGTCATCCCCGTGGGAAGCTTTGCTTTTCTACAGAACATAGCAGGTGGTGTGCTCCCATCAGGGAACTTGGGGTGCAGATCTATCTGATGTGGTGGCAGCGAAGGAAAATCCCCCCCTGCTCACAATGTGTCCCCCCACCCCGCCCCTTTGGCATGAGAAACAAATCGAATACTCAGAATCTTTTCTTTTTACTTTCGTATTAACTGCCTAAAAGAATAGAGATAGAGGTCATATTCCAAGAAAGAAAGCAATCACCAGAGACATCTGTGATGCAGTGTGAGCTGAGTGTGGTAGACAGCGAGGGGTGAGGTGCAGAAAGTTTCCCCTTTTCGATAACGTCCTTTATGAGCTCTGGGTGAGTGCCCTCACCGGACAGGTAGCTGGGTCACAGCGCCGCCTGCAGGGACCCCATCTGAGCCCACAGTCAGCAGGGCCGGGGTGCCCACAGGCCGGCTGTGCGCCCAGGGCCCTGGGCTGGGGGCGGCAGGGGAGCCGAGGCCCCCGGAGCGGAGCGCGGACCACGCCCAGGCCGGCGTGTATTGAAACCAAGCCTGCAGGTAGCACAGCTGCTCCCGCTGGCAAGTCGGAGAAGCTCCAGGGGTTGCGAGAGGCCCTGGGTGCCCCCTGACTCGTGAGCTAAGCCACAGCCCTTCCATCGCGGCTGCGATGCCGCCCGGACCGCCGCGCTGGAGGGACGCTGGACACTGCACAGCCCGCCTCCGGAACCAAGGCGGGGAGGGCAGAGCTGACCGCCCGAGGAAAGCGAGAGCCGGCGTGGCCCCTGCGGGCCTCAGACAGCGGCAGTGACAGCCGAGGCTCAGAGCACTGGGGCCCTCCCGTCTTAAGGCTTCTTTGAGAAATATGGGGATAAGCCTGAAACAACTTCTCTCCATCCTGCCTGCGAGGGGTGAGATAGAGCCCGGCTGCTGCAGAGAGGACCTCCCACCGCGGCCTGACAGGGAAGGGCTGGCGAGAATCATCTGGAAGCTTGCTAGGTCAGTTATACCTGAGCTAAGAGCGTTGCAGATAGTCCGTCGTCCGCAAACCCAGCGGTCCTGCTTGACCGGGAAACTGGGGCACAGGTTGGCGTGAGCTAAGACAGCAAAGAACTTGACCATCTTTGGAGCGACAAGGAAACCAGCTTATAGCCCCACTAACTGCTGAACATAACCTTCTGCCCGCCTGAGCCGGGAGCCTAACCAGAACACGTAGGGAGCTCATCCCAGAGCCTTGCTTTCAGTGGAACAGAGCACAGGGCCCATGGTTTTTCCAGCTGCACAGAGAAACTGGTGGACTCACCTGACCAGGGGATTCAGTGCCTGCCCTTGTCCGATGCAAGGAGTCAAACAGTAATCTCTGCAGGTCTGGAGTCCCATTATGGTGCCTGCCAGGTCAAGGAAGCTGATATATAGCCCCATCTACCACTGCATGAGAAACACTGGGCTGGAAGAAGCACAAGCTGGAATAAAAATTGCCAGGAGAAATATCAATAACCCCAGATATGCAGATGACACCACCCTTATGGCAGAAATTGAAGAAGAACTAAAGAACCTCTTGATGAAAGTGAAAGAGGAGAGTAAAAAAGTTGGCTTAAAGCTCAACATTTGGAAAATGAAGATCATGGCATCCGGTCCCATCACTTCATGGGAAATTGATGGGGAAACAGTGGAAACAGTGTCAGACTTTATTTTTGGGGGCTCCAAAGTCACTGTAGATAGTGATTGCAGCCATGAAATTAAAAGATGCTTACTCCTTGGAAGGAAAGCCATGACCAACCTAGACAGCATATTCAAAAGCAGAGACATTACTTTATCAACAAAGGTCTGTCTAGTCAAGGCTATGGTTTTTCCAGTAGTCACGTATGGATGTGAGAGTTGGACTATAAAGAAAGTTGAACGCTGAAGAATTAATGCTTTTGAACTGTGGTGTTGGAGAAGACTCTTGAGAGTCCCTTGGACTGCAAGGAGATATCCGTCATGAAAGAGATCAGCCCTGGGTGTTCATTGAAAGGACTGATGCTGAAGCTGAAACTCCAATACTTTAGCCACCTGATGCAAAGAGCTGACTCATATGAAAAGACCCTGATGCTGGGAAAGATTGAGGGAGGGAGAAGAAGGGGGCAACAGAGGATGAGATGGTTGGATGACATCACCGACTTAATGGACATGAGTTTGGGTAAACTCAGGAAGTTGGTGATGGACAGGGAGGCCTGGTGTGCTGTGGTTCATGGGGTGGCAAAGAGTCAGACACGACTGAGAGACTGAACTGAACTGAGCTGAACCATTGCATGTGATACCCAGTCCCAAGCATCTGCTAAATCTGGGAGAGAACCCAGGCTACTGTGCAGACCACCCTACAGCCCGACTAGTGTAGAGGCCAAGCCCGCAATCCTTCAGCTGTTCCCAGCTAGTAGCACAGCCCCCAACCCTGACCTCAGAGTTCCAACAGTTGCCTTGCCCCCATATAGAAGATAATAGCAGGTCTTACCTGCCCAGGAACGTTACCAACAGGCACACCAAGACCCCCACACTGAGCCAGGTGATGAAGGAAGTTCTCTGCCAAAGCAGACCTGTAACATTTGGAAGAGTCTGATCACTTAAATGAGCAGACAAGGAAAGGAATCATGGGTAAAGAAAAATCAGGTGAATACAATGGTCCCAACGGACACCAATAAACTCTAAGAGATGGAGATGCATCAGGATAATAGTTTTAAGGAGGTTTAGTAAAGCACGCAGATGGACAGCAAACTAAAACCAGGGGAGCGACGCATGAGCAGCGTGAGCAGTTCACAGGGACAGAGCCATTGTCTAAGAGAACAGCGACCCCTGAGTTGAAAAAGATAAATCTGAATAATTCAATAGAGATTTTTTTTCAGAACTAAACTCCATAATGCGGTAAATGTATCAGTGGCCTGAAAGATATTCAAAATTACATAGTCAGAACTACAAAAAGAGTAGAGAATAACACGGAGTGAAGGCCATCTACAGTACTAACACGGCACAATGCAAAGAGACGAAATTGACATTTTGTTAATTCCAGAAGCAGAAGAGAGAGCAAGAGAGGGAGAGTGTGCTTAGACCAATAATGGCTGAAAACCTCTCAAACGCAGGAAGAGAGACTGACCTTCAGACCAGGATGCCCGAAGGACCCCAAACAGGCCTACACTTAGACATATTATATATAACTACATGATCAAAAGTCAAAGAAAAATAATTTTAAAAAGCAATCAGACTAAAGAGAAAAGTTACATACAAGAGAATCCATACAAGAGTATTGGTGGATTTCTCAACAGAAACTTTCCAAGCCAAGAGAGAATAAAAGTACATACACAAATATCGAAAGGAAAAAAAATAGTCCATCAAAACCCTACACCTGGCAAAGCCATGCTCCAGAAATGAAGGAAGGATAAAGACTTCTCTGAAAAACAAAAGCTGAGGCTGTTCACCGCCTCTATGCCTGCTTTGCAGGAATCTCTAAAGGGAGTTCTTAGAGGGGAACACAATGACACTAATTAACATCAAAAAAACTTGAAAAAGACAACATAAAATTCACTGGGAATGGTAAATATACAGCCAGAGTCAGATTCTGTATATGGCAGTGGTGGTGCATAATTCACTTACCACTATAATTTGAAGGTTGAAAAAACGAATATAGTAAAAATAACAGTAAATACAATAATCTCCTATTAGTTACACAATATTAAAACATGTAAATTGTAATAGTAATAATGTGAGGGGGAGGAGAAATAAAAGTGTTAAGTTTAGGAATTCTATTTAAGTTAAGTTGTTACCAACTTAAAGTGTTACAATTTTGAGATTATGTAAGCCTTATGGTAGCCACAGGGAACTGTGGCAAATACACAAAAGGACTTGATAAAGAACGTGAAGCACTGACGTTAAAAGAAAGAAGACAGCAGGATAAAAAACAAGGAATCTCCTGCAGCTCCTGCACTGGCAGGCAGATTCTTTTATCACTGAGCCGCCTGGAAGCCCTAGTAAGTATTTATCAGACAACAATTTACAATAAATAAGCAGGTCAAATTTTCTAATGAAGGGCGTGGAATGACAAGTTCAACAACAGGATCTGAGGATATGCTGCCTACAGAGGCTCACTTTAGAGAAATACATAAACAGAGAGTGAGGAATGGAAAAAGATATTTTAAGCAAATGATCGCAAAAGAAAAGCAGGGGTAGCTACACTTGTGTTAGATAAAATAGACGCTAAACGAAAAATAGCAAAGAGACAAAGTCTTTACACAATAATAAAGTGGTCACCCCAACAAGAAGACACAATGGTTGCAAATACTGATGCTTTCAACAGTGGCACAGCTAAATGTATAAAGTGAAGTGAAGTGCCTCAGTCGTGTCCAACTCTTTGCGACCCATGGACTGTAGCCCACCAAGCTCCTCCGTCCATGGGATTCTCCAAGCAAGAATACTGGAGTGGGTTGCCATTTCCTTCTCCAGGGGATCTTCCGACCGAGGAATCGAACCCAAGTCTCCCACGTTGCAGGCAGATGCTTTAACCTCTGTGCCACCAGGGAAATGTATAAAGGAAAGCCTAAAAGAGCTAAAAGTAGAAATAAGCAGCAGTGCATTATAGCTGGGGCTTCAGCACCTCCCTCTCCATGATGGCTAGGTCATTCAGACAGAGGGTCAATAAGGAAATTGCTCATTTGATCTATTTTCTGTCTAAATTCATTTGTATGTTTACACAAAACGTCATTTCAAAATTCTGTTTGTAACTTGCACAGCTCTTCTTTTGCACATTTTTCCAAGCCAGCCTGACTTTTTAAATTAAAGAATGTCATTCGCAACCTTGTCTCTAAACTAGTTACCCCATTATAATATTTCTCTGTTCTCTCGTTCTCTCTACTTTTATGAAAGCAACTACTCTCTAAGAACTTAGTTCAAGTTCTTTGAAGGACTTCCTGTTCCCACTTCCCGTCTTCTCTTACTAGCCACCCCTCAGAGTCCTGTGCTGCCTCCAGTCTTTACTGGCGCCCATTTCTTCCTGCTTCGCTAGGCTCTCTCACGTATGCCTCTTTTCTACCCAAGAGGAGGCTCCACTTTTCTACTGTGTGAGGGTAGGGTCATTCTTCTTATTGCTGGCATGTCTGTATAGATGAGCAAATGAGCGGGAAGACACATTCAGAGCCACTTTGGCTGCTTTCAGACTGTGCATATTCTTTCTGATGTACTCGCTCATACACCTGTTCTCTGAATTTTTGGAAGTTTTACCTACAGTTTTGCGTCACCAACGTCTCCAAGTCACCTTTTATAACTGCATAAAGAAATACAGATGAATAGACCCCATTATACAGTCTGTTTTCCAGAGCTACAATTCTGCCCTCAAAAAGTGACAGCTGAATAAGCGTGTGTGGTTGTTCTTGATCATAGTAGTTTTCACTGTTACAGTTCATATTCGGTGTCTTTTCCTTAGTCAAATAGTTGGACATATTTTATTTTATTTACTTATTTTTTTAGTGAGCATCCACCTGTCTGTGGTCATGAATTTATGTTCTTTTAATATAAATTTATTTATTTTAGTTGGAGGTTACTTTACAATACTGTATTGGTTTTGCTGTACGTCAGCATGAGTCCACCACAGGTGTACACGTGTTCCCCATCCTGAACCCCCTCTTCCTCCCTCCCCGTACCATCCCTCTGGTTGTCTCAGTGCACCAGCCCCAAGCATCCAGTATTGTGCATCGAATCTGGACTGGCGACTCGTTTGCGACCCATGGACTGTAGCCCACCAAGCTCCTCCGTCCATGGGATTCTCCAAGCAAGAATACTGGAGTGGGTTGCCATTTCCTTCTCCAGGGGATCTTCCGACCGAGGAATCGAACCCAAGTCTCCCACGTTGCAGGCAGATGCTTTAACCTCTGTGCCACCAGGGAAATGTATAAAGGAAAGCCTAAAAGAGCTAAAAGTAGAAATAAGCAGCAGTGCATTATAGCTGGGGCTTCAGCACCTCCCTCTCCATGATGGCTAGGTCATTCAGACAGAGGGTCAATAAGGAAATTGCTCATTTGATCTATTTTCTGTCTAAATTCATTTGTATGTTTACACAAAACGTCATTTCAAAATTCTGTTTGTAACTTGCACAGCTCTTCTTTTGCACATTTTTCCAAGCCAGCCTGACTTTTTAAATTAAAGAATGTCATTCGCAACCTTGTCTCTAAACTAGTTACCCCATTATAATATTTCTCTGTTCTCTCGTTCTCTCTACTTTTATGAAAGCAACTACTCTCTAAGAACTTAGTTCAAGTTCTTTGAAGGACTTCCTGTTCCCACTTCCCGTCTTCTCTTACTAGCCACCCCTCAGAGTCCTGTGCTGCCTCCAGTCTTTACTGGCGCCCATTTCTTCCTGCTTCGCTAGGCTCTCTCACGTATGCCTCTTTTCTACCCAAGAGGAGGCTCCACTTTTCTACTGTGTGAGGGTAGGGTCATTCTTCTTATTGCTGGCATGTCTGTATAGATGAGCAAATGAGCGGGAAGACACATTCAGAGCCACTTTGGCTGCTTTCAGACTGTGCATATTCTTTCTGATGTACTCGCTCATACACCTGTTCTCTGAATTTTTGGAAGTTTTACCTACAGTTTTGCGTCACCAACGTCTCCAAGTCACCTTTTATAACTGCATAAAGAAATACAGATGAATAGACCCCATTATACAGTCTGTTTTCCAGAGCTACAATTCTGCCCTCAAAAAGTGACAGCTGAATAAGCGTGTGTGGTTGTTCTTGATCATAGTAGTTTTCACTGTTACAGTTCATATTCGGTGTCTTTTCCTTAGTCAAATAGTTGGACATATTTTATTTTATTTACTTATTTTTTTAGTGAGCATCCACCTGTCTGTGGTCATGAATTTATGTTCTTTTAATATAAATTTATTTATTTTAGTTGGAGGTTACTTTACAATACTGTATTGGTTTTGCTGTACGTCAGCATGAGTCCACCACAGGTGTACACGTGTTCCCCATCCTGAACCCCCTCTTCCTCCCTCCCCGTACCATCCCTCTGGTTGTCTCAGTGCACCAGCCCCAAGCATCCAGTATTGTGCATCGAATCTGGACTGGCGACTCGTTTCATATATGATATTATACCTGTTTCAATGCCATTCTCCCAAATCATCCCACCCTCTCCCTCTCCCACAGAGTCCAAAAGGCTGTTCTATACATCTGTAAAATATCCATGTTCAAATACTGTACCGTCATATGATACACACAGTGAAATGGGAATAACAGTAATACATGTCATCAAAACATGAGCCCAGAAACATTCAGAAAATAATGTCTTTGAGGTAATTCTTTTAAAAACATGATTGTTATTGCTCTTATTGGACAGATTTCCAGATGACCATTCAACTTTATACACAGTGTGTGTTTGTGTGTGTGTGTGTTAATCACTCAGTCATGTCTGACTCTTTGTGACCCCATGGACTGTATTCCCCCAAGTTCATCTGTTCATGGAATTCTCCAGGCAAGAATACTGTAGTGGGCAGCCATTCCCTTCTCCAGGGGATTGTTCCAACCCATGTCTTTCACTGCAAGCAGATTCTTTACCCTCTGAGCCACCAGGAGAGACCTATACACAGGAACCAGAGGATAACTATATTCCCAAATTTCAAGTTAAGTTACAAAGTTAACTTCTTTAATCAATATATTTGTACCATTGCCTTTTATTAAAACATGATTTCCTGATTCAAAGATCCCTCCACCACCTTTGGCCACTTTTCCTAGATAATATTTCATGATTTGGCAAATTAGCTGGAAGTCTAGTTAATGATTTAAAAGTCTCTGATAAAAATTACAGCTCAGCTATCTCCTAGCTCAAATATTTTAGTAATGATAACTCACAGTCGAAGCCAAACACATAAATCATTGAAGGATTTTGTTTGCAAGATGACAGCTTATTTTCCTTGGATTCTTCTTACAGCTCACATCAGTTCCAGATTTGCATTCACAAGATGTATCTCAGGAAAACTTCATGTTAAAGTACAAAAACTCAGTATTTGGTAAGACATGAAAAGGGACTCATGCATGAAATACTCATTAGCATCAGACGATTATATACTCATAAATTAAAGACAGTTAAATTTTATAAGTTGGAGCACTAGATATGACTCCTCTTAGCTGCAGAGTGGATTCCTTTGGCGGAATACCCCTGAATAGCTGTCAGAAATCAGTCTGCAAGCACCGTGGGTCATGCCCTCGTTTGCACGGGAGGGGAAGCCACCAACCTAAAGTGAGCTCAGGTAGGAAGAGTCTGCTCTGGCACTTGACACACGATGGAAGAAAACCCCAGGAAATGTGGGTACGGGGAAGCAGCCCTGAGGCCTGTGGAGGAATCACAGCTGACTGAGGTTTGCTCATTCATTCTTTTCACCAAGGTTTACTGAGCTCTGTGTCCCCTAGCAATGAAGAAATGGTGCAGACAAAATGCTAGCCCATAAGGCGTCAATCTTGGAGGAAGAAATGGCAACCCACTCCAGTATTCTTGCCTGGAGAATCCCATGGACAGAGGAGCCTGGTGGGCTACAGTCCTTAGAGTCACAAAGAGTCAGACACGACTGAAGAGACAGCACACACACACACACACACACACACACACACACACACGGTGTCAGTGGACTCAGGCTGATCACGAAAGCTCTTCTTTGGGAGTAAACACTTTAAAAAAAATACCTAATTTTTATAACGGCAGAGAATAAATACTTGGTGGTGATTTCCATGCTATATTTTGAACGAAGAATCAGAATCTGTTTCAGAAAACAGAGGCGAATGTTGGAAAAATGATTACATGGGCTGCATGTCCTCTCACTCCCTCAGCGCTCTGGCATTTTCTGCCACCCTTTTTACCCTATCTTGCTTCCTTAATCCCTAACTCTTAAATATGCTTATGTCTGCCAATATCTTCACTGTCCTACCGAAAATCATCTCAAGCACATTCACACTCGATAAAAGTTAGTCAGGTTCCTTCAAACATTATTTGTTTCCAAGGGTATTTGCATTTTACCCAGAAAAAGAAAAAGAGCAGTAGCGTCTGTTTGCGAAGTCTTCAGTGGCAGGCTGCAGGTGAGGCAGCCCTGAAGGTGAGGGTGGACGCCGCACACACCTCAGCTCCTCTGCTGGAGAGGATAACCTAACCCAAGAGAAAGAGTGCTGAGGTTGAACTGATAACCCAGATCCACTGAAGGAGATTAAAATTTGCTGCTACTAACTCTCATTGGGCACAAATTTCTCCTATTCGAGTTTGTCACTAAGTCAATACCTCACGGGACTGAGCCTTACCTGGCTCAGCGCTGAGCCCTGGGTGGGCTGAAACTGTGAGTGAGCTTGGTGTTCCCTTTGGCAGCCGGTGAAGGCTGTCCTTGGAACTCTTATTCCCACACTGGCAACTTGGGATTAGTTGTTTTTTTTCACTGCTACTACTTTTAACCTTGTACTAATAATAGGAGCAAAAAAAAAAAAAAAAAAGCCTTTAGGCATTATTGCTTTTTCCACATTCATCTCAAAATTTAAGACCAGGGCTAAAGGGGCTCAGGACTCCCCTCTGTTCAGAAAGATAAAGCCATGTTTGAATTCTGTGTGGCATGATGTTGCTTATGGCAGCCTTGTGGAGCCAAAACAAGTAGAGAAATCTGTTGGAAGGCAGCTATTACAGGTAATCTCAGCTCTTTATCTACTACAAGGTATAACAGGCCAGGTAACATTCAGAGTTAAGGACATTCTTCCAAGGATATGGTCAAAACTAACCTCTTCCCTCTCCAAAAGTCCCCTAAATTGTAAAGAGAATCTCCAGCTCAGAGAAGCTGAGGGAACAGGCGTACGTTAGACCCTCGTTTCCCATTCATTTGGAGTCAACGCCGGCCAGCGCCGTCGCGGCACATCTGCTTCATCGCCTCCCTATCAGCTCCCCTCTCTCTCTCTGCTCCCCCTTGCTCAGCCGCCTTCTAAAAGACCCCACAGTTGGGGTCCTATAACTATTTCCTCGTGGTTAGATTCAAGAGAAACACTTTTGGCACGAATGCCAAAAAGATGAGGTGACTTACTTTCCACGGCATTCCACTGGGAGCACATAGCACCTGTTTGCTCCATAAATGGTGATTCTAAGTTTTGTATCTGACTTTAGATATCTTATCTCTTCCTCATAAAGGAATTTTTTCCCTTTTATAAGTACTCAAGAGTCTACATGTATGTGGCACTAAAAGACAAAGATTCTGCTCTTCAACAACCTTTCACCAAAAGATTTAAATATTTATTGGATGTCCCCTGCTAGAATCCAGTACAGCTGACATTTGAACAATGAGGCGCTGGGGGTGCAAACCCATCACGCAGTTGAAAATCCATGTACATTTGTCTGACTTCCATACCTCCATCAGCGGATTCAAGTAACCGCATGCTGTACTGTGGTATTTAGTGAAAGACGTATGTGTATATATGCGGATCCTTACAGCTCAAACCCATGCTATTCAAGGGTCAACTGTATCACACTGTAGCTGTATAATGATGATTCTGAAATTTTAAAATTTCTGCCACATATTTCAGTCATATAACAGTACACTTTGGGCTTGATCATATACATAAAAAATTTTATAGCAATCTGAACACATAAGTCAAGAAGGAAAAGAATGAACTGTATCAGTATTGTATAAGTTTGTTTTGCTATTTGTACAGTAAAATATTATCACTTGAAAGTAATTTACAATAAAAATGCACACTATGAAAACTAACATGACTATTAAAACAATATAAAGAATTTCAGCTAAAAGGTCCACAAAGGGGACTAATGAAAGTCATTTTTAAAAAAATCAGTTGATCCAAAAGAAGGCAGGAAAAGGAAAAAAAAGAATACAAAGTATTGTGGGCCTGCAAGATGGCAACACAGGAAGATTCTGAACTCAGCTCCTCCCGAGGACACACCGAACCTACAGCCACTTACTGAACAGTCCCCTGCAAAAAGGACCTGTGCACCCGCTGAGCATCAGCTCAGAAGCAAAGGCCCACTGTGAGGCCTGCAGGGTGGACTGGGGCTGTCTTGCCATAAACCTCACCACTGGCCCAGCCACCCACCAGCAGGAAGGACCTCAAACCCAGAGCTTCTCCCCAAGGAGTGAAGGGTTCATACTCTACACCAAGCTCCCAGCTCTTAACACCTGTCTCTGAGAGACAAGCCTTCCAAGCATCTGTCTTGAGAACCAGTGGGGCTTGCTTCCACAAAACCACACGGCTGCAAACTGAGAAACAGCTGTTGAAAGGTTTGCACACAGACTTACTCACCCCAGGGCCAGCCCAGAAGCAGCAGTTTGCACAGCACTGAGGCTGTGTGTGAAGGAGTCATCTGTTACTCTTCAAGGACTGACATGTACACTCTAGTGTATAGAAGATGGGGACTCTACTCAGTGCTCTGTAACAGCCTCCAATGGAGAAGAATCTAAAAGCAAGTGGATGTATGCACTGTTTGCCAGTCCCTAAGTCGTATCTGACGCCTCGAGATCCTAGGGACTGTAGCATGCCAGGCTTCCTTGACCTTCACCATCTTCCAGAGCTTACTCAAACTCATGTCCATTGAGTCAGTGATGCCATCCAACCATCTCATCCTGTCATCTCCTTCTCCTTCCGTCTTCAGTCTTTCCCAGGATCAGGGTCTTTTCTAATGAGTCAGCTCTTTGCATCAGATGGCCGAAGTATTGGAGCTTCAGCTTAGCATCTGTCCTTCTGACAAATATTCAGGGTTAATTTTTTTTTTTTTTTTTAGGATGGACTGGTTGGACCTCCTTGCAGTCCAAGGGACTCTCAAGAGTCTTCTCCAACACCACAGTTCAGAAGCGTCAATTCTTTACACTCAGCTTTCTTTATGGTCCAACTCTCCCATCGGCACATGACTCCTGGAAAAACAGCAGCATTGACTTTTGTGGGCAAAGTGATGTATGTGTGTAACTGATGAACTTCTGTACAGCAGAGATGAACACAGCATTGTAAATTGCCTGTACTCCAATAAAGGCTTTTTTTAAAAAAGAAGCAAAGCACACGAGCGTGCGTGCACACACACACACACACACACACACACACACACATTCCTGCCCCCCGGGTCGCTGACAGGCAGGGGTCTGATGAGCTCCTCTCCAGGGACAAGAAGCGCCCTGGCGCGTTTCCCGCTCCGCTGCTGCCCACCGAGCGGGAGGGAGGCGTCTCCCCACCGCCAGCGCCTCTTTGCCCACCCCTGGCTCGCCTTCAGCCACGCCCCATGGTGCGAGTCTGGGCAGACAGCTGCCTCCAGCTCTGCAGAAGCCCGGGACACTTCCTCTGCCTGCCTGGCTCTGAAGCCTGGGTAATTCTCAAGACGGCCCCAAGGGACAGCGGACAGTACGCCACCGCCGTGTATAGGGAGAGTCTCTGCGCATCAGAGGGTGCTAAGGACTCGACCCCAGTCACCCCACGACTGGCCCTGGAGACCCTGTGTAAGCCCGGGTCTGTCTGGTGTCAAGGTACGGGATCTGATCTTTACACCTGGCTGACCCCAACTGCAAACTTTAGAAAGGATCTGAATTATCTGTGACCGTGTAACAAACTACCCTCGGGCTTAGTGATCCACAATGGCAACGATTTCTCACTCAGCTCTCCAGTCTGCTCTTCGGGTAGGGTTCAGCAGGGCATCACATGGGTGGTTCTGAGGATCCACTTCTAAGGAGATTCACTTCCCTGGCTGGCAAGTTGGTTCCAGCTGTCAGCCAAGCACTTTGCAGGGATTATTTGGATGAAACACCTGCACAGGACTTCATGTGGCTTTTGGCATAGATTATTGTACTTTCTTCACTTGTGTAGCAGTTAAATCCCAGAAGTAACCCTCCCAATAGTACCAGGAAGAAGCTACATCATCTTTCATAATCTATAAACCAAAAGTTACATAGTATAGTCCCAGCTTGCCTGGATTCCAGGGGAGGTTACAAATTCCTCTCTCAGTGGGAGGTACGTCAACAGCGCATTATGTGGAGAACAGGTCAGATGGAACATGATGAGGGAGTCATCTTCAAGAAACAAATAATCTGGGGCATTATCTCTCAAAGTATGATCCTTATACCATCTCAACAAAAATCACCTAGAGGACATGCTCAAATAATGTCACATGTTCATGCTTAGAAATATATAACATAAAACTTTAATTTTCAGGCCCAGGAATGTCCATTTTTGACAAATTATTTGGGTGAGGTTTTTGCACCCTATGATTTGAGCATCGATTATCCAGCCAAACTTTCACACTTGAGAGAACAAGAAAATAAGAACTAGAAAAGTGAAATGACTTTCCCAACAATACAGAGTTAAATATACTACCTTCAGCCTCTCTTGAGGAGTGTGTTACTGTTGAATTACAGGTGCACCTCAGAGATATCACGGGTTTGGTTCACAGTAATAAACAAATATCACAAACAATCCAATAAATTGAATAGCTCAAAAAAGTGAGTCACACAAACATTTTTGGTTTCCCGTTGCGTATAAAGTTATGTACACAATGCTGTAGTCAATTAACTGTGCATCAGCGTTGTGTCTAAAAAGAAAATGTATGCACCTTAATTTAAAAGTACTCTATTGCTAAAAGTGCTAACCATCACCTAAAAATGCAGGGCTGCCATACGTCTTCAATTTGTAAAAAACATAGTATCTTCAAAGCGCAATGCAATGAAGTAGATGAGGTATGTCTATATCCGTATTAAAAACAAGGTCCTTTGTGATTTTTTGTCACAAAGATAAAAAAAGATTACGCCCAGGGAAGAGCATTGCAAACTCAAATGCCTACGGGGGCAAGGAGACAGGAGAAATGATGGTGTCAGACCAGATATCAATATAAAGTAAGATAAGATAGGAAAACAGGGACTTCCCTGAAAGTCCAGTGGTGAAGACTACAAACGAAGCAACGGACAGAGAACTAATCTCAAAAATACACAAGCAGCTCCTGCAGCTCAACTTCAGAAAGATAAGCGACCCAATCAGAAAGCAGGCCAAAGAACCAAGCAGACATTTCTCCAAAGAAGACATACGGATGGTCACAAACACATGAAAAGATGCTCAACAGCACTCATTATCAGAGAAATGCAAATCAAAACCACAATGACGTACCATTTCACGCAGGTCAGAATGTACATGACTCCTGGAAAAACAGCAGCATTGACTTTTGTGGGCAAAGTGATGTATGTGTGTAACTGATGAACTTCTGTACAGCAGAGATGAACACAGCATTGTAAATTGCCTGTACTCCAATAAAGGCTTTTTTTAAAAAAGAAGCAAAGCACACGAGCGTGCGTGCACACACACACACACACACACACACACACACACATTCCTGCCCCCCGGGTCGCTGACAGGCAGGGGTCTGATGAGCTCCTCTCCAGGGACAAGAAGCGCCCTGGCGCGTTTCCCGCTCCGCTGCTGCCCACCGAGCGGGAGGGAGGCGTCTCCCCACCGCCAGCGCCTCTTTGCCCACCCCTGGCTCGCCTTCAGCCACGCCCCATGGTGCGAGTCTGGGCAGACAGCTGCCTCCAGCTCTGCAGAAGCCCGGGACACTTCCTCTGCCTGCCTGGCTCTGAAGCCTGGGTAATTCTCAAGACGGCCCCAAGGGACAGCGGACAGTACGCCACCGCCGTGTATAGGGAGAGTCTCTGCGCATCAGAGGGTGCTAAGGACTCGACCCCAGTCACCCCACGACTGGCCCTGGAGACCCTGTGTAAGCCCGGGTCTGTCTGGTGTCAAGGTACGGGATCTGATCTTTACACCTGGCTGACCCCAACTGCAAACTTTAGAAAGGATCTGAATTATCTGTGACCGTGTAACAAACTACCCTCGGGCTTAGTGATCCACAATGGCAACGATTTCTCACTCAGCTCTCCAGTCTGCTCTTCGGGTAGGGTTCAGCAGGGCATCACATGGGTGGTTCTGAGGATCCACTTCTAAGGAGATTCACTTCCCTGGCTGGCAAGTTGGTTCCAGCTGTCAGCCAAGCACTTTGCAGGGATTATTTGGATGAAACACCTGCACAGGACTTCATGTGGCTTTTGGCATAGATTATTGTACTTTCTTCACTTGTGTAGCAGTTAAATCCCAGAAGTAACCCTCCCAATAGTACCAGGAAGAAGCTACATCATCTTTCATAATCTATAAACCAAAAGTTACATAGTATAGTCCCAGCTTGCCTGGATTCCAGGGGAGGTTACAAATTCCTCTCTCAGTGGGAGGTACGTCAACAGCGCATTATGTGGAGAACAGGTCAGATGGAACATGATGAGGGAGTCATCTTCAAGAAACAAATAATCTGGGGCATTATCTCTCAAAGTATGATCCTTATACCATCTCAACAAAAATCACCTAGAGGACATGCTCAAATAATGTCACATGTTCATGCTTAGAAATATATAACATAAAACTTTAATTTTCAGGCCCAGGAATGTCCATTTTTGACAAATTATTTGGGTGAGGTTTTTGCACCCTATGATTTGAGCATCGATTATCCAGCCAAACTTTCACACTTGAGAGAACAAGAAAATAAGAACTAGAAAAGTGAAATGACTTTCCCAACAATACAGAGTTAAATATACTACCTTCAGCCTCTCTTGAGGAGTGTGTTACTGTTGAATTACAGGTGCACCTCAGAGATATCACGGGTTTGGTTCACAGTAATAAACAAATATCACAAACAATCCAATAAATTGAATAGCTCAAAAAAGTGAGTCACACAAACATTTTTGGTTTCCCGTTGCGTATAAAGTTATGTACACAATGCTGTAGTCAATTAACTGTGCATCAGCGTTGTGTCTAAAAAGAAAATGTATGCACCTTAATTTAAAAGTACTCTATTGCTAAAAGTGCTAACCATCACCTAAAAATGCAGGGCTGCCATACGTCTTCAATTTGTAAAAAACATAGTATCTTCAAAGCGCAATGCAATGAAGTAGATGAGGTATGTCTATATCCGTATTAAAAACAAGGTCCTTTGTGATTTTTTGTCACAAAGATAAAAAAAGATTACGCCCAGGGAAGAGCATTGCAAACTCAAATGCCTACGGGGGCAAGGAGACAGGAGAAATGATGGTGTCAGACCAGATATCAATATAAAGTAAGATAAGATAGGAAAACAGGGACTTCCCTGAAAGTCCAGTGGTGAAGACTACAAACGAAGCAACGGACAGAGAACTAATCTCAAAAATACACAAGCAGCTCCTGCAGCTCAACTTCAGAAAGATAAGCGACCCAATCAGAAAGCAGGCCAAAGAACCAAGCAGACATTTCTCCAAAGAAGACATACGGATGGTCACAAACACATGAAAAGATGCTCAACAGCACTCATTATCAGAGAAATGCAAATCAAAACCACAATGACGTACCATTTCACGCAGGTCAGAATGGCTGCTATAAAAAGTCTACAAGCAATAAATGCTGGAGAGGGTGTGGAGAAAAGGGAACCCTCTTACACTGCTGGTGGGAATGCAAACTAGTACAGCCACTATGGAGAACAGTGTGGAGATTCCTTAAAAAACTGGAAGTAGAACTGCCTTATGACCCAGCAATCCCACTGCTGGGCATACACACCGAGGAAACCAGAATTGAAAGAGACATGTGTACCCCAATGTTCATCACAGCACTTGTTTATAATAGCCAGGACAGGGAAGCAACCTAGATGTCCATCAGCAGATGAATGGATAAGAAAGCTGTGGTACATATACACAATGGAGTACTACTCAGCCATTAAAAAGAATACATTTGAATCAGAGGTGGATGAAACTGGAGCCTATTGTACAGAGTGAAGTAAGTCAGAAAGAAAAGCACCAATACGGTACATTAATGTATATATATATATGGAATTTAGAAAGATGGTAATGACAACCCTGTATGCAAGATAGCAAAAGACACATAGATAAAAAGAACAGACTTTTGGACTCTGTGGGAGAGGGAGAGGGTGGGATGATTTGAGAGAATAGCACTGAAACATGCATATTACCATCTGTGAAAGAGATGACCAGTCCAAGTTCGATGTATGAGACAGGGTGCTCAGGGCTGGTGCACTGGGATGACCCAGAGGGATGGGATGGAGAGGTGGGCAGGGAGTTCAGGATGGGGGACACACGTACACCCATGGTTGATTCATGTCAATGTATGGCAAAAACTGCCACAATATTGTAAAGTATCTAGCCTCCAATTTACATGAATTAATTTTTTTTTTTTTAAAAAAGACTGCCATTCCAGTGCAGTGAACAAAAGTTTGACCCTTGGCACGGGAAGTAAGATCTCACAAGCTGTGCGCGACAATCACAAAAAATGCCAAAACAACAGCAGCAAACCACTAAAACAGGAAAACAGGAAGGAGTCATAAACCGGAAACAGTCTGATTGATCCAAGAACCAGGGGCAGATGAAGTTCCATGCAGGACTCAGAACACTTGACCTAGAAAACACCACAAAAGCCATGGCCACAACAACAAAAAAGGTTACAAAACAGAAACAGACTCTTGGGCACCGAGAGCTAACTTACAGTTGCCTGAGAGGGAGGGTGGAGGGGGGTAGACTGGGAGTCTGGCATGGACATGTCCACACTGTTGCATTTAAATTTTGTGGCCAACAAGGACTACTATTCAGCACAGGGAATGCGGCTCAGTGCTCTAATAACCTGCATGGGAAAATAACTTGAAAAATAATAGATGCATATATATTTATAACTGAATCATTTTGCTGTACACATGAAACTAACACAAACATCGTTAAGCAACTAAGTTCTAACACAAAATAAAATTTTTTGAAAAAAATTGCAGAATGATAGAGAAATAAAAGATCCATGGAAGTCAACCATTGCTTTGGTTCAAAGATGGTTTCGGTGCTTCACACTGTACTTGAAGGCAAGAAAGTTTGCTGAGTGTTTACTGAATAAAAGGTAGGACTGGGTAAGAGAAATCAAATTCCAGGGTCTCCAAGAAGTGGCTAAAACTGAGCAAATGACACAGTGACTTATTTGCCCTAAGTACGCACATACATGCACACGCGCGCACACACACACACGCACACATGCTTAGACTAATAGAAGCCTTTATAACTGTGATTATGCAGCAAATACTCCTTTAAAATTTATAATTCTATGAACATGCTCTGTCACTTCTGCAGATAATGGAGTCAATCAAGAGTTTATTGTTCTCTCCAACAGATTTAAGTTCTCCAAAATCAGTCCCAGGGTTCCTGCTGACTCTTGTTCCTGACCCTTTCAAAAACCAGCTTGCCCTTTTAAGAAATGTTCAATTTTCATGTTTTAATGTTCTCTTATTATGGAAATAAAAACAGCTTGCCCTCTCAAAGCCTGCTGGATCAAAACCTGTTTCTCAGATACTACTCTTATTTTTATGCAAGAGGATAAGGAGAAATATTCTTGAATTCTGGTAAAGAGCCTACCTTTGTTTCATCCAAGTACATCTAAATGCAGCAGAAACAGCCATCTTTTAAAAAAAAAAAAAAAGATTCTAAGGTAAATAGCCAGAGGCACAGAGGCAAAAACAGGAGCCGCTTTTACACTGCTGAGCCACTGCATAAAGTGCGTTTGAAAGCGTCAGAACCAGCCGAAGTGAGGAGGCGCTGTGGCTGGGGTCTCTGCTGCCATGAGCCCCCTGATCTTTGCCTGTTGGGGCCGCTGGGATGCACCCACACGCCTGCCTTGTCTCTCTGCCATTGCTGATTGCTAATTTCCTGAGTATTAATTACAAAGTTCAGTCCTCCCCCTGTGGAGTCTGAAATAGAGAATGAGGGCTAACTTTAGAACAAAAGCTGTCAAATTCCCCCATCCGCTCAGTACATTAAAGGCCAAGGACACACACAGCAAAGAGATGCTTTCCTCCCCTTTCAGGAAAATCTCTGTGAAATTTGAATAACTCAAACATTCCTTGCAGGTCCTTAAAATAAAAGGTGACTCTTCAAGGCCTTCCATTTTTGAATGGTCCTAAAAAGATCTTTTTTCTGGGAGATCTAAAAAGAGGGGTAAAATTGTCTCAGCCCCTGAACCCAAGCCGATGTCCTGGCCTTCCTTCCTTGAATGATTAAACCATTGTCTTAGTCACATGCTGGCCTCCGATTCCCAAATGTGTGTGTTGCCCTAGTGTTGTTTTTCAAGAGGAGATGAGAAAGAGTTTTAATTAAGTTTTTCACTTTTGATCTCAGAGACACATGGCACACACTGGGCTTGCCAGCTCCTTTCAGCCACAAGGTTTAATTTACAAGCCTCCTCTTAGTCCCCTAAACCAAGGATTTGTTTCAAGGTTAGTGATTCCCATGGGGTCCAGAAAGTCAGAAAGATGGAGATAAGCTACCACTCTGGCTGATGAGCTGGTAGCAGTAGTGCGGATGTTGTGTCAGCCACAACATGATTTGACTCATGCACTGTCAGGGGCTTCCTTTAAACCAGTATACAAAGAGTTCTCTGGAGGCCCAGTGGTTAGAACTCCATGATTCAACTGCAAGAGGAATGGGTTCAATCCCTGGTCAGGGAACTAAGATCAGTGGCAAGCCATGTGGAATGGCCAAAGAACCGCCCCCCACCAAAACGAAACAAAACAAAAACTCCAGTAAAATATATCTTCCATTTTAAACATTTCCCAAACAGTTAAATGAAGGGAGACGTTGAGGGCAAGTGAAATCTGGAGCTTGTAAACCCTCATCCCTTCTCAGAAACTGAAACATCCCCAAGGAAAAAGTTTTAGAACTCTATAAAGTTAAAAATAATCCTAAAAGCTAAAATCAGATTGAAAGCTGATGATCAGTCTGTTCAGGGGCTTTGTGATTCAGTCTAGAAAGATTCAGTCCAGAAACCTTCTGCAGGGCCTCTGTTTCCTCATCAGTAAAACAAGAGACGCAGGAGAGGACAAATCTGTCCCCAATCTGTTCTCGCTGAATTTCTAAGGCCATGCCCTGTTTCAAAAGCCAATGGAAGTGGTCTTTATATTATTGCCGAAAGCTCACCTTCTTGGTACACTAGTGCCAAATCAAATCTTGGAGACAGTTTTAGGTGGAGTAGAAATGGATCGCTTTATTACTTTGCCAGGCAAAGGAGGACACCATGGGCTTCCTGAAAATCTGTGTGTCTTGACCTGGAAGGATGTGATGACAGATTTGTAACAGCGGTCCAAGGCTAAGCTTGCTGAGGAGTTCAGGTCCCAGGTGGCCTACCTCCGCATCCTGATGGCCTTCGCTGGTCCCTTTAACCTTGCCTCAGGTGGCTTCCTGGCTTCTCCACCCTTGATTCAGTTCAGTTCAGTTCAGTCACTCAGTTGTGTCTGACTCTTTGCGACCCCCATGGACTGCAGCACTCCAGGCCTCTCTGTCCATCACCACCTCCCAGAGTTCACCCAAATTCATGTCCATCACATCAGTGATGCCATCCAACCAGCTCATCCTCTGTCATCCCCTTCTCCTCCTGCCTTCAATCTTTCCCAGAATCAGGGTCTTTTCCAATGAGTCAGCTCTTCGCATCAGGTGGCCAAAGTATTACAGTTTCAGCTTCAACATCAGTCCCTCCAATGAACATTCAGGACTGATTTCCTTAGGACGGACTAGTTGGATCTGTTTGCAGTCCAAGGGACTCTCAAGAGTCTTCTCCAACACCCCAGTTCAAAAGCATCAATTCTTCAGCCCTCAGCATTCTTTACAGTCCAGCTCTCACATCCACACATGACTACTGGAAAAAACCATAGGCTTGACTAGATGGACCTTTGTTGGCAAAGTAATATCTCTGCTTTTTAATATGCTGTCTAGGTTGGTCATAGGTTTTCTTCCAAGGAGCAAGCGTCTTTTAATTTCATGGCTGCAGTCACCATCTGCAGTGATTTTGCAGCCCTAAAAATCACTTGATTAGCTACTGTTCAAATCTGCCCTTTGGAACTCAGGGGTCTTACCTAGAAGAAATGGGGTCTACAGGACCTTCATGTCTGGGGGCCCCACAGGGTTTCACTTTGCTTCAATATGTAAAATAAAAATGCTCATCTAGCTGATAACCCTCTTTGCTCTAGCTGGATTTAAATCTATTCTAAAAAGGTAAGTAAGCATATGTTCTCAGTCATGTATGACCCTTTGTGACCCTACGGACTTGTCAACTACAAATTGGTGCTTGCCAAGAGCATTGCCAACAGCTGAGTACCAAGGGCCTCTGCCATCTGCCTCTAGGAGATGGAATCCCACGCTGCTGGCTCTCAACACCCCTGAGGAGTGCAGGGGTGGCACTCTGTGCTCCACAGAATCTGATGGGACAGGTCTGTAGATGGTTGGATGCTTTTAGGAACAGATTTTATGATCTCAGTCCTGGCATCTCCTCATACCTAGAGAAGCACTAAATCCCTTCAAGGTGACACCAGATCCTTGTGCCTGGTAGAAAACCTTTAGTAAACTGAGTGCTTCATGGCACTGAACTCCCCATCCAGCAAGACTTTATATATGGACCTTCCCCCACTGCAGCTTTGGAGCAGCCCCTCAGAGCTCTCTGAGCAGCTGCTTCCAAGGCTGCAGTCCTCATATATAAAACTCCAAATAAAACTCACCTCACAACCCTCCAGTTGTGCATGTTTTTTAAGCAACAGAGTAGCTCGCCAGACACCTCTGCCCCTGGGACTTGCCAGGCAAGAACACTGGCGTGGTTGCCATCTCCTACTCTAAAAAAGTAAGAGTGATAATTCTACACTGGTCAGAAGGCAAAGATCAGCTTAAATCCCTCTCATTGAGAGCTGCAAGAAATGGGCCCTACCTGCCAGGTGCCCCACGCAAGCAGCCCCGGGCCTCTGCTACCTGAGCGACATTAACCGTGGTGTGACGCCCAGTCCATCAGTCCTCCACAACAAACAGGCTATGAACGATGACAACATGTCAGCTAAGCTTCTGCCTCCTCTTCTCCCTTCCCTCCTCCTCTCTGATTCTCTCCTGGAGCAAGATTCGTCCTATTTAAAACCATTGAGCTTTACTTTTTGGAACTTTATTCTGTCCATGAGTTCTCACTTTCCACTCTACATGACTTACTTGCTTATTTCTACCTTTTCAAACTAATGTAGCAGTTGTTGAAATACATTCTTTCCACTTCCTAACACATGTGACTTTGATGAATAATAATTTTTTATGTCATTTGCCAAACAAAATAATAAGAAAGCATTAGCTGGGCTTCTCTAGACTAGTGTTTGACCAAATATCTGATTGTCGTGGGCTAGCCAATTTGGCACATAAAATTAATCATCACAATGAATTATTATTACTCATGCTGAATGCAATTGGTCCATCAATTCTTTCAAAAATATGAATTCCAAGTGATGAAAAGTTTGAAGACTATAGATGGAGAAATTTTCTGAAGTATTTCCCAAATCCATGGAAGGAGAGATATCCTGACTCAGCTAAGTTTGTGGAGTGGTTTGGCAGTATTAAGGTTTTCTCCTAACCTTTTAAGTAACTTTTGAAAGGTCCTCTATTTCTGTTCCCTGGACTCAGAGTGATAGAAATCTGTGTTTATCTGATACTCCTGAAAGCCACTTTCCCCTTGCTTCTCTCACCTTTCATTTATTTATTTTTATTTTTATTGGTTTATTTTTCATAAGGTAGTCTTAGAACCAGAATAAAGGGAAAGAAGTGCTGATTTTCCAAAGCTTATCTCTTAGGAATTTTTAAAGTATATGCAAATATGGAAATAAATTTAAGCATTGAGGAATTTAAAATTAGTCAAAATAGTATATAGTAATTGTTCATGAATTTCCACTGAAGAGACCTAAGTAAGTTTTCAAGTCACTTTGAAATAAGCTCTGAGGCTATCGACATTTCCTCTCTTTTTCTTGCAAAAATCTGCCTTCCAAATCTGGCCAATCCGAAGTGGCTGGGAGTGATGCATCTTGCCATATCCTTCTCTGGCACCTCTGTAATAGTGAAACCAAGCAGGGCCCTGTGTGTCTCCTGGGCACAAAGGCCTTTCTGTGTCTCTCATTTCTTAATTACAGGAAATGGGCTTCATTTAGTCTCCATGACCTTCCACGAATTCCAAAGTTCCAAACATGTTCCAATCAGGGAAGGGAGCACACGTGGAGAGCAGCCTAGAAACAGTGATGCGGCCCTGGGCAGGGACGCACGTGACAGTCGCGTTGAGCTGTTGGCAGATGCTGAGGCCCAGGCCAGATCGGAAGAGCCGACTCTCGGCTCCCAGAGAGCATCTAAGAGCATCCCGACTAGTTAGACCCAGCAGGCTGAGGATGCCGACCCCGCCTCCCTCAGCACCAGCCAATCAGGAGGATGTCCACGAGCGGACCACGCCCTCTTTGAACCCTTCCTACAAAACTCTTCACTACCTCTTCCCGATCAGGACTTGCAGTTCTGAGGGAATTGGCCCTCTGTGGCCTCCTTTGCCTGGCAAAGCAATAAAGCTATTCTTTTCTACTTAATACATTCTTTCCACTTCCTAACACATGTGACTTTGATGAATAATAATTTTTTATGTCATTTGCCAAACAAAATAATAAGAAAGCATTAGCTGGGCTTCTCTAGACTAGTGTTTGACCAAATATCTGATTGTCGTGGGCTAGCCAATTTGGCACATAAAATTAATCATCACAATGAATTATTATTACTCATGCTGAATGCAATTGGTCCATCAATTCTTTCAAAAATATGAATTCCAAGTGATGAAAAGTTTGAAGACTATAGATGGAGAAATTTTCTGAAGTATTTCCCAAATCCATGGAAGGAGAGATATCCTGACTCAGCTAAGTTTGTGGAGTGGTTTGGCAGTATTAAGGTTTTCTCCTAACCTTTTAAGTAACTTTTGAAAGGTCCTCTATTTCTGTTCCCTGGACTCAGAGTGATAGAAATCTGTGTTTATCTGATACTCCTGAAAGCCACTTTCCCCTTGCTTCTCTCACCTTTCATTTATTTATTTTTATTTTTATTGGTTTATTTTTCATAAGGTAGTCTTAGAACCAGAATAAAGGGAAAGAAGTGCTGATTTTCCAAAGCTTATCTCTTAGGAATTTTTAAAGTATATGCAAATATGGAAATAAATTTAAGCATTGAGGAATTTAAAATTAGTCAAAATAGTATATAGTAATTGTTCATGAATTTCCACTGAAGAGACCTAAGTAAGTTTTCAAGTCACTTTGAAATAAGCTCTGAGGCTATCGACATTTCCTCTCTTTTTCTTGCAAAAATCTGCCTTCCAAATCTGGCCAATCCGAAGTGGCTGGGAGTGATGCATCTTGCCATATCCTTCTCTGGCACCTCTGTAATAGTGAAACCAAGCAGGGCCCTGTGTGTCTCCTGGGCACAAAGGCCTTTCTGTGTCTCTCATTTCTTAATTACAGGAAATGGGCTTCATTTAGTCTCCATGACCTTCCACGAATTCCAAAGTTCCAAACATGTTCCAATCAGGGAAGGGAGCACACGTGGAGAGCAGCCTAGAAACAGTGATGCGGCCCTGGGCAGGGACGCACGTGACAGTCGCGTTGAGCTGTTGGCAGATGCTGAGGCCCAGGCCAGATCGGAAGAGCCGACTCTCGGCTCCCAGAGAGCATCTAAGAGCATCCCGACTAGTTAGACCCAGCAGGCTGAGGATGCCGACCCCGCCTCCCTCAGCACCAGCCAATCAGGAGGATGTCCACGAGCGGACCACGCCCTCTTTGAACCCTTCCTACAAAACTCTTCACTACCTCTTCCCGATCAGGACTTGCAGTTCTGAGGGAATTGGCCCTCTGTGGCCTCCTTTGCCTGGCAAAGCAATAAAGCTATTCTTTTCTACTTCACCCAAAACTCTCTCAGAGATTTAATTCAGCATCAGAGTACAGAGACCAGATTTAACTTCAAATGTCTTGCATCTTTGAAAAGTTCGCCACATGGAAGAATTTTTCTCTACGTGGATAAGTGACTGTAAAGATTTTGCCTTGTCATATTATATTTGTTTTTCAGATATTGATAGGATTAGATCTAGTTATGTTTAATTAGATAAAAGCATGAACCCCTGTCTTCCCACATATGACGACTCCCTTAAAGATATGTTCCTGAGGAAGAAAAAGCCCAGGCGTATTCCAGATCCCAATTTGAAAATCAGAGTTCATGACTGAAAATAATTTTTAGAATTAATGCGCTTTAATGGAGATAAAAATGGAAAAATAATTAGATGCTATCATCCTTATTTGCATTCTTCAGACTCATCCCTGATTAAATTAAGCTAGCAGGGTGTTTTTTTCTTTTTTCCTTTCTATTGATGGCATTTTTTGTGAAGTAGCAATTGAGTCTCAGTCATGATGAGTGACCCACTGGCACCACAGGAAAGCCATTTCCCCCAAAAGCAGCTCTCATCCAGCCTGTTTAAAAGGACGCTGTTTGTAAAATTAGAATTTCTCAGCAAAGGCACAAAGGCTGTGTGATATCAGAACTAACACTCATGAGCTCTGAAAGGAGTTTCCCCCTGGAAACTGCTGAAGTCCAGCCTCACTTCCCGGGGCGTGCTCGTGCGCATGCGTCGGGACTGAGAGGGGAAGAACCCCAAAGCCCTAAATTTGCAGAACGTGCAGGTCACCGGGCTCAGCTACAGTGCCTGCTGCATGGGCTCGGCAAAAGCCAGAGCTGAGAGCATCGCCCCATTACTTTCAAAGCAATGGACTCTGCTGTAGCCGTTATGTCATTCTGGATATACAAGGGAAAGACGATGGTGTGGTTTTTTCTCTCTCCCTTCTAATGGACGGAAGCACGCCTTTGCTCTCAGTGTGGGGTAAGGAACACCTAATATAAGGTGTTTCTCTTGTCAGTCTCTGCGTCTGACCCCGCGGTGAGATGACGGTGAGACGCACACCCATGCCTGTGTCACTGTGCCAGTGAGCTCCTGCTTTGGGTTTATCTACGAGGGCTCCCAAGAGCTAGACCAGCTTACAGGAGGAAGAGATACCTCTCAGCGTCTGTCATTCCTCAACGCCTGAAGATAATGGATCATGTGACGGTAAGACAGTAAGAGGGCTGCTTAGGAGTTGGCACCACCGCTACTACCTTAGTGTAACTTTGCTGCTTACAGCACTATTAGCTGGAAAGAGATATCGTTGATTAACAGAACATATATCATCCTACAGAGTGGATGTTAAAACAAGGTAAAGAAAGTTAAAGAAAATTCAGTACTCAATACCAAATGTAGTTACTCAAACATGCAACATAAGCTCTTTGTTCAAAGCTGTTCTGCCAAAATGAGCTTAAAAATATATATATAAATTCACCCCAGAATACATTAAAATATCAGAAGTGAACGTTAAATTAAGAACAAGGAGAGTCAGATACGTGTTGTAAGACAGCTGTTCCTTGGGTACGACTAGTTTAAGCTGACTGTTTTATGCTGGTTGGTTAGGCAGCTGGGTGTGGAAACAAGGAGCTGGCCGTGGTTAGAAAGGGCCTTGCAGCAGTGTTTCCAGTTGGGTAGGTGATAACCAGATGACTCTGGTTAAGCACAATGGCTCTGAAACTTCGCTTCACACGGGGATGATCTTGGAGTTCTAAAATACCCTGATACCTGTGTACCACTGGCAGAGATCTGTTAAATTTTCTGGCTTTTGACCTGGTCGTCAAGACGTCTAGAAGCTCCAAAAAAATTTCAAAGGGCAACCAAAATTCAGAACCCTAATTCTCAGAAATGAGGCCCCTATCATTTCCAACTAACTTATCAATGCAGCCATTTGACCTCAAATTGGTCTGGGTTTTAGGAAACCCCTGTGGCCACAAAGCAGGATCCAAACCTTGTCTTTTGATGCCATGGTGTCAGTTTCTTCAAACGCCATGAGAGAAGCCTCTGCAGTGAGGAGTCCGCACACCGCAACGGGAGAGCGGCCTCCGCTTGCTACAGCCAGAGAGAGCCCCCAGCAACAAAGACCCAGCATGGCCCCAAATAGTAAGAGTTACTTTAAAAATACCTTTGTATGTAATAATTCAGCGATTTTTTAAAGGTTATGTTTAAAGCCCACTTCTGATAGCTTGAAAATATTTTGATAAATGTGTTTCATCACAAGAATGTTAGGATCCTGAGATATATTTTGTCCCTGATATATTTCTAAGATTCTGATTCATGAATTGAGATTGCAAAGCTAAGAATTAGAATTGATTCTTCAGTGTTATTGCCTCCCAGGCCTCTTTGAGAAATGAATAAAAGCTATAGAAGTTATTTCTAGAAAAAGTGCCCATCATCATAGCATTCTGGCTGCAAATTTGGCATAGGGCAGAACCAACGAGCACCACCTCCGTCCAGGACCATGGCCAGCATCAGTAGTGACCAGTCGTTAAACTGTGGCGCCCTTGGCACGAGGTGATAAGAACGGACAACCTCTGTGAACTTTCTTCCAAAAACCCATCAATGCAGTTTAAACATGAGAAAATAGCAGACAAATTCCAACTGAGGAACATTTGAAAAACACTTGACTAGCACCGTACAGAACTTTCAAGGTTAACAAAAGCGAAATAAGTCTGAGAAGCTGTCACAGCCAAGAGGAGCCTAAGGAGACATATATATATATATATATATATGTCAGACAATACATATATATACACAGACAATAAATATACTGTGGATGGGAGGCTGGGACAGGAAATTGCATCATGTGAAAGCTAAGAAAACACAAAATAAGCACTTTAGTGAATATTATTATATCAACATTGGTTCATTAATTGTGACAAATAGACCATCCTTTTATAGGCTGTAAATAGTAGAAGAAATTGGATGCAGGGCATATGACAATTGTGTACTTTCTTTGTAATTTTTCTATAGATCTAAAACTATTCTAAAGTAAAACTTGCATAGTGTTTATTTGTCAAACTCATGTCTCAAAGGTACTAAACTTTGCCTTGTTAGAATGTTATATCTACAAAATATTCACTTTCCACTTCTTGTCTGCGCTCCGTTTTTCTCTAGCAGTTTCTGTGTATATGTGCATATATATAATTCACTTTATTCACAATGTACATATTTAGAGGCCTCTATTATCACATAAGACGGTTATTTCCCATTTTTCTTTGCTCCTTGACATGTATTCAGATGGATGTACACTATTTTACTTCTCACTCTTTTTTTTGTGAAAGAAATCTACTTTCTTGTTGTTGTTGTTCTGACAAATGTGTTAAACTCCAACTGCTTTCTGTCAGAAAGAACCAGTTTAAATTCAACAGGTTGACTTTTGTATAGATGAGTGTATTTTAAGCTTAGACACAGTAGTGCTGTGTTAGTCAGGCATGCGGCCAACGGCCCGGTTTCGAGGAGGCTGTTCCAGAGCGCTGAGTGCGGTCCCCTGTGCGGTGCCCTAGGCCCTCGCTGGTTCTCTGTTTCGTATGCGGTCTGTGTTTATTCCGAACTCCTCGCTTATCCCTCCCCGCTTTCTCCTCTAGTAGCCACGCTCGTTTCCTACGAGTGGGTTTCTTTCTGTGTATAAGCATTTATCTGTATTTTTGAATTACACACCTAAGTGAAATCACACCATATCTGCCTTTCTATCTGACTGCAGTTAGTGTGATGATCTTAGATCCATCCATGTTGCTGCAAATGGCATTGTTTGGTTTTTGATCGCTGAGTACTATTCCATGATATGTGACGGAATTAATTAGGTAGGTAGATGGATGGAGACACTCCTTCTTCTTTATTTATTCATTTGTTGATGGGCTTTCAGGTTTCCTCCGTGTCTTGGCTATTGTGATTAGCACTGCTATGAACACAGGGGTGCAGGCACCTTCCCAAATTATGGTTTTCTCTGGATATACGCGCAGGAGTGGGATTGCAGGATCCTCAGTTCAGCTGCTCAGTCATGTCTGACTCTTTGCAACCCCATGGACTGCGGCACACCAGGCTTCCCTGTCCATCACCAGCTCCTGGAGCTTACTCAAATNTTTTTTGTGAAAGAAATCTACTTTCTTGTTGTTGTTGTTCTGACAAATGTGTTAAACTCCAACTGCTTTCTGTCAGAAAGAACCAGTTTAAATTCAACAGGTTGACTTTTGTATAGATGAGTGTATTTTAAGCTTAGACACAGTAGTGCTGTGTTAGTCAGGCATGCGGCCAACGGCCCGGTTTCGAGGAGGCTGTTCCAGAGCGCTGAGTGCGGTCCCCTGTGCGGTGCCCTAGGCCCTCGCTGGTTCTCTGTTTCGTATGCGGTCTGTGTTTATTCCGAACTCCTCGCTTATCCCTCCCCGCTTTCTCCTCTAGTAGCCACGCTCGTTTCCTACGAGTGGGTTTCTTTCTGTGTATAAGCATTTATCTGTATTTTTGAATTACACACCTAAGTGAAATCACACCATATCTGCCTTTCTATCTGACTGCAGTTAGTGTGATGATCTTAGATCCATCCATGTTGCTGCAAATGGCATTGTTTGGTTTTTGATCGCTGAGTACTATTCCATGATATGTGACGGAATTAATTAGGTAGGTAGATGGATGGAGACACTCCTTCTTCTTTATTTATTCATTTGTTGATGGGCTTTCAGGTTTCCTCCGTGTCTTGGCTATTGTGATTAGCACTGCTATGAACACAGGGGTGCAGGCACCTTCCCAAATTATGGTTTTCTCTGGATATACGCGCAGGAGTGGGATTGCAGGATCCTCAGTTCAGCTGCTCAGTCATGTCTGACTCTTTGCAACCCCATGGACTGCGGCACACCAGGCTTCCCTGTCCATCACCAGCTCCTGGAGCTTACTCAAATTCATGTCCATTGAGTCGGTGATGCCATCCAACCATCTCATCCTCTGTCATCCCTTTCTCCTCCCACCTTCAATCTTTCCCAGCATTAGGGTCTTTTCAAATGAGTCAGTTCTTCACATCAGGTGTCCAAAGTATTGGAACTTCAGCTTCAGCATCAGTCCTTCCAATGAATATTCAGGACTGATTTCCTTTAGGATGGACTGGTTGGATCTCCTTGCAGTCCAAGGGACTCTCAAGAGTCTTCTCCAACACCACAGTTCAAAAGCATCAGTTCTTCGGCACTCAGCCTTCTTCACAGTCCAACTCTCACATCCATACATGACCACAGGAAAAACCATAGCCTTGACTAGACGGACCTTAGTCAGCAAAGTAATGTCTCTGCTTTTTAATGTGCTGTCTAGGTTGGTCATAGCTTTTCTTCTAAGGAGTAAGTGTCTTTTAATTTCATGGCTGCAGTCACCATCTGCAGTGATTTTGGAGTCCAAGAAAATAAAGTCTGTCACTGTTTCCATTGTTTCCCCATCGATTTGCCATGATGTGATGGGACTGGATGCCATGATCTTTGTTTTCTGAATGTTGACTTTTAAGCCAGCTCTTTCACCCTCCTCTTTCACTTTCATCAAGAGGCACTTCAATTCCTCTTTGCTTTCTGCCATAAGGTTGGTGTCATTTGCATATCTGAGGTTATTGATATTTCCCCTGGCAATCTTGATTCTAGCTTTTGCTTCATTCAGCCTGGCATTTCACATGATGTACTCTGCATATAAGTTAAATAAGCGGGGTGACAATATACAGCCTTGACATATTCCTTTCCCAGTTTGGAACCAGTTTGTTGTTCCATGTCCAGTTCTAAATGTTGCTTCTTAACCTGCATACAGATTTCTCAAGAGGCAGGTCAGGTGGTCTGATATTCCTGTCCCTTGAAGAATTTCCCACAGTTTGTTGTGATCCACACAGTCAAAGGCTTTGGCATAGTCAGTCAATAAAGCAGAAGGATCCTATGGGAGCTCTACTTCTAGTTTTCACAGGAACCTCCATATCAGCTTGTAACACCACCCTGAAAAATAAGTTACTGAAACTGACCTATGAATAGCTTTACTCTACAGTCGCATCATGCTTGATCTGTAAATAATTGACAGAGGTAAACTTGATAATAGAGACTGACCCGCCAAGCTGACTTTCCATCTTCTCTGACGCTGAGTCTGCTACTGGATTATCAGGACATGATGAGGCCCTGAGCTCCTGCCCCTCATGGCACGTTTGCCACTGCAGCTGAACACAGGCACAGGCAGAATCGTAAAATGGCAAATTGCACATTCAGGTGCCAAACTGCAAGTCCAGGTTGCTATTTATACCTGCAATTACAAACCAAGCTCACAGTACATGATATGCTCCAAAGAGATATGAGCTCACATTTCGCGGGCGCCGTTGGGCTGCTGGGAATCATAGTCTCACTGACACAGTGAGTTCTCTTGCTTTGATCACGGTTGCAGCAATGTGACTATTTTAGAGCTGTGATTTGAAGGAAAATCTTCCACTACATGTTTTGGCTTCAAGGCTGCTTCTGCAAAAGAGATAGATTAATCCTTTTAACTAAAATAACTGAGGATAATTAATATTTATTGCTGATAGATTTTTGTCATTCTGTATCTCAGACTCTCAGAGTAATTTTTTAAGAAGTTTATTTCAATATGGACAAGAAATGAAAAAAAAATTTTTAAATGAAAGAAGTGGGTAAAACATTTATTAAGTGAAATTCTATCTTATGTTGTGAATTACATGGAATGTTAAGTCATGCAGACTTTTTGGTTGCAGAAATGTGGAAGAAAAAGATGCGGGGAAAGGGGGGAAGAGAACATATGCAGGACACAAATAAAAGCTATAGCCCTCAAGAAGACCTGGTCAGGGGGGTGAGGAGACACTCGAGTAAGCATCTACTCACTTCTCAAAAAAAAATCTGAAAATGCAATCTTTCTAGAAAAATGGCTCAAGAAAAAGATGGAAATAGTCACAGAAGATATTTCAAGATAACAAGGATATAAAAAATGTGGAAAAAACCTGAACTGGCAGAGCTGCAAGTTGAAACTGTTGTTCAGTCGCTCAGTTGCGTCCAACTCTTTGTGACCCCATGGCCTGCAGCACACCAGGCCTCCCTGACCTTCACTGTCTCCTTGAGTTTGCTCAAACTCACATCATCGAGTCGGTGATGCCATCCAGCCATCTCATCCTCTGTCGTCCCCTTCTCCTCCAATCTTTCCCAGCATCAGGGTCTTTTCTAATGAGCCGGCTCTTCACATCAGGTGGCCGAAGCATTGGAACTTCAGCTTCAGCATCAGTCCTTCCAGTGAATAGTCAGGGTTGATTTCCTTTAGGATTGACTGGTGTGATCTCCTTGGACTAAGAGTCCAAGGGACTCTCAAGAGTCTTGAACACTACAAGTCGAAACCATCAGTTCTTTTGTGCTCAGCCTTCTTTGTGGTCTAATTCTAGAAGGACCTATGTTGGCAAAGTGATGTCTTTGCTTTTTACTACGCTCTCTAGATTTATTACAGCTTTTCTTCCAAGGAACAAGCATCTTTGAGTTTCAAGTCTGCAGTCACCATCTGCAGTGATTTTGCAGCCCAAGGAAATAAAATCTGTCACTGTTTCTATTTCTCCCCCATCTATTCACCATGAAATGATGGAACCAGATGCCATGATCTTTGTTTTCTGAATTTTGAGTTTTAATCCAGCTTTTTCACTCTCCCCTTTCACCTCATCAGGATGCTCTGTATTTCCTCTTCTCTTTCTGCCATTAGGGTGGTATCCTTTACATATCTGAGGTTGTTGATGTTTCTTCTGGCAATTTTGGTTCCAGCTTATGATTCATACAGCCTGGCATTTCACATAATGTACTCTGCATATAAGTTAAACCACTTCAGTATTCTTGCCTCAAGAACCCCATGAACAGCATGAAAAGGCAAGTTACAATACGGAAGGTGAAAAAAATGAGCACAAATTAAAATACAATCAGTGATTTGTTGGGCAGATCAAGGGAACTATTTCAAAACAAAATGTTAGTAAACTAAAATGTAAAAGTTATTATAATTAAAATTATACATATAGAAGACCAAGGAGAGTCAGATTCCTGAAGGTCAGAGCTAAGGAAAGAGAAACGTTAGGAGGGAATGACTGGATATGCAGAGCAAGATGGCTCAGCAGATCCTGGGACCTGCCAGTTCAGAATGAAACTAGAACTAAGAGATAAAAACACTGAGGTCAGTTTTAGAGAAAACTGCATGAAGAGCAACATTCCTTCAGGCTAAAATGTACTCAGTTTGTGGTTCCCTGAGAGCCCAGTGAGAGACTGAGTAAGTGGCCACATATGCAGGCCTTGACTGCAAATATATATATTATGTATTTATAGAACATGTAACTATAATATACATATATTTCTCATATGTGATCTTTCTGGAATTTAGAAATCAAAGTGATTACATTTGTAATTAATACAATATATAATAATAAATATGTCCATCATACAAAAAGTGATTTCAGAATCCACAGACTATTAAAAAAATCAAATTAGATTACAAAAATTGATAAAAGAGTTTCTCTACTGGACAATTCATGGTTTTGGTTTCCCTGGTTTGATCGTGAAGAAAGCATGAATAGATAAAACATAAGAGTTGCTTTTTTTATTGATCTAACAGTTTATGCTTCAGTTTTTGATTGAGTCTAAAAATATTCTGAAAATAGGGGGAGAGGTTACTTTGTCTGAGTAAAGCAATAAATCCACCATGATAAAGTTCTTTTCTTCAGGTCATTTAAAATTTAGGATAACAACATTTATCAGAGAAAAAACCTGAAAGATACAGGTCTGTAATAGTTAATTTTATTGGTCTGCTTGACTGATCCATGGAGTGCCCAGACATTTGGTTAAGCATTTTTTGGATATATCTGTGAGGGCAATTTGGATAAGACTAACATTTCAATTATTAGACTAAGCAAAGCAGATCGCCCTCTCTATAATGTGGGTGGACTATCCAGTCAGCTGAAGACTAGCTCAAAAACCCTGGATAAGAGGGAACTCCTCTCAGACTAATTGTTTTGAGCTGGGACATTGATCTTCCCTGCCTTCAGACTACGAGCCAGACTAGAACCGTGTCATCAAGCTTCCTGGGTCTCCACCTTACAGACTGCAGACAAGGCGGGATTTCTCAGCCTCCACAGTCGTGTCCACCATACAGACTGCAGATGAGGTGGGATTTCTCAGCCTCCACAGTCGTGTCCACCTTACAGACTGCAGATGAGGCGGGATTTCTCAGCCTCCACAGTCGTGTCCACCTTACAGACTGCAGATGAGAAGGGATTTCTCAGCCTCCACAGTCGTGTCCACCTTACAGACTGCAGATGAGAAGGGATTTCTCAGCCTCCACAATCGTGCTGGCCAATTCCTTATAATTCCATTCTTATTCAAGTGAAGTCGCTCAGTCGTGTCTGACACTTTGTGACCCCGTGGATTGTAGCCCACCAGGCTTCTCCATCCGTGGGATTCTCCAGGCAATAATACTGAAGTGGGTTACTATTTCCTTCTCCAGGGGATCTTCTCAACCCAGGGATCGAACCCAGGTCTCCCACATTGGAAGCAGATGCTTTAACCTCTGAGCCACCAGGGAACATGTAATTTTTATATATGTGTATATCCATTCTTATTCAACCTAATTTTTACTTTTATATCTACCTATATCCTTTCTATGTATATATATTTTTATTGATGATGTTATTTTATACTCATTTTTAGACTTATTTCAGTTGCATTTCAGTTTCAGTTCAGTTCAGTTCAGTCGCTCAGTTGTGTCCAACTGTTTGCGACCCCATGAATCACAGCACGCCAGGCCTCCCTGTTCATCACCATCTCTCGGAGTTCACTCAGACTCACATCCATCGAGTCCGTGATGCCATCCAGCCATCTCATCCTCTGTCGTCCCCTTCTCCTCCTGCCCCCAATCCCTCCCAGCATCAAGGTCTTTTCCAATGAGTCAACTCTTCGCATGAGGTGGCCAAAGTACTAGAATTTCAGCTTTAGCATCATTCCTTCCAAAGAAATCCCAGGGCTGATCTCCTTCAGAATGGACTGATTGGATCTCCTTGCAGTCCAAGGGACTCTCAAGAGTCTTCTCCAACACCACAGTTCAAAGCATCAATTCTCTGGTGCTCAGCCTTCTTCACAGTCCAACTCTCACATCCATACATGACCACAGGAAAAACCATAGCCTTGACTAGACGGACCTTAGTCAGCAAAGTAATGTCTCTGCTTTTGAATATGCTATCTAGGTTGGTCATAACTTTTCTTCCAAGGAGTAAGCGTCTTTTAATTTCATGGCTGCAGTCACCATCTGCAGTGATTCTGGAGCCCAAAAAAATAAAGTCTGACACTGTTTCCACTCTTTCCCCATCTATTTCCCATGAAGTGATGGGACCAGATGCCATGATCTTAGTTTTCTGAATGTTGAGCTTTAAGCCAACTTTTTTACTCTCCTCTTTCACCTTCATCAAGAGGCCCTTTAGCTCCTCTTCACTTTCTGCCATAAGGGTGGTGTCATCTGCATATCTGAGGTTCTTAATATTTCTCCTGGCAATCTTGATTCCAGCTTGTGTTTCTTCCAGTCCAGCGTTTCTCATGATGTACTCTGCATATAAGTTAAATAATCAGGGTGACAATATACAGCCTTGACACACTCCTTTTCCTATTTGGAACCAGTCTGTTGTTCCATGTCCAGTTCTAACTGTTGCTTCCTGACCTGCCTACAGATTTCTCAAGAGGCAGGTCAGGTGGTCTGGTATTCCCATCTCTTTCAGAATTTTCCAGTTTATTGTGATCCACACAGTCCAAGGCTTTGGCATAGTCAATAAAGCAGAAATAGATGTTTTTCTAGAACTTTCTTGCTTTGTCCATGATCCAGCGGATGTTGGCAATTTGATCTCTGGTTCCTCTGCCTTTTCTAAAACCAGCTTGAACATCAGGGAGTTCACAGTTCACGTATTGCTGAAGCCTGGCTTGCAAAATTTTGAGCATTACTTTACTAGCATGTGAGATGAAGGCAATTGTGTGGTAGTTTGAGCCTTCTTTGGCATTGCCTTTCTTTGGGATTGGAATGAAAACTGACCTTTTCCAGTCTTGTGGCCACTGCTGAGTTTTCCAAATTTGCATTTCAGTTTATATATAACTTAAATACATTTTAGTTTCATGGATTATTTGCAAAAAGTGAGTTCATGTACATGTCTTTTTTTAAATTTTAAGATGAATAGCACATAAAGACTGACGTGAAATGAGGAATCTCATCTGGGGATTACACCATTTAGCTCTATGGCAGCCACTGAAGCATCTGAAAAAGCAGAGAGGGCAGAAAGATGAGAATTTCCCTCAAAGAAGAAACTGGGTGTTGTCTTCCCATCATGTTTTAGGGCACATACACATATATCCTGCTGTTCCGTTTCTCTGGGAAACGCTGGCTAATACAAGGTCAAAATTGAATATGGTAAGAACCGACATTAAAAGTACAGAGTCAGCAAGTCTGCAGATGTCTGACACCAAGATGAAACCACAGACAGGCTCATGTGAGTAGGGGCTGATAACCAACCACATGCTTTGGTCAGCAACTGGTAAATCAAGGGCCAGGGTGACAATCTCAAACCAAACACAGGTACTAGAAGCAGTATTTTGGAAACAATTCATTTCTTACATACTCAGAAATATGTTTTCTTTGAGAGTTGGAACCAATCAAAAATGCATAGCCCTTCCAAACAGAAATGGATAGAACACATGTGGAATCTGATCATTTAACACTTAACTGAAGGAAAGAGTCTAAAAATAAGAACGTCTTTTGAAAGGACGATTTCATTTATAAAGGGGTAATAGAGGTTTTCTTTAAATGAAAAATGGAAATCTAGTGAAGAAAAGCCACAGAAAGTTCGTAACACCAGGTTATCTATCTGAACATTTAGCAGAGTATCTATTCAGGTTGGACATGGCATAGTGGCAAGCTGCGGACACTGTCCAGACGATCTCCGTAGGACAAGGACAGCTGCTTAGAGCGCTGCAGGCCTCCAGCCCTCAGAGGTCTGCTCCCTCCAAGAACTGTCCTCATGCGAAGAGAGTCCTTGCCCAGGACCTCTTCTGACGCAGCTACGTCCACCGGCTGTCGGTGTGCAGGTGTGCAGGTCCAACCTCGTCACTGCTCTTTGAATCAATAATGAAAGACTCTCAGCTTTAGAGTTTCCCTCAGGGCTCCTCTGCCGTCTTTGTTAAGACTTAATGTGGTGATATTGGAGCCAATCACTTCCTCCTGTGCTACCTTGCTTCTTTACTTTCCCCCCAAAATGCCTCCTTCTCGAACCTCATACAGAAGGTAGGTGTGAGGCAACATTTTAAAGACTATACCTCATCAGGATGATATTCTATTCAGAATAAACTCTAAATTCCTATGTACTATATCATGCTTTGCTCCCCAAAGTTAGAATGCAGGGTCCATAAACCAAAGGGTGAAAACAGGGGCTGCTTCTCTAACCATCGCTTTGAGTAACCCACCTCAGAAATCTGTTCCTTCCCATCTCCACAAATCCAGGCTCAAATCCTAGTTCCCAAATGGTTCTTCTTCTACCAAGGGACACAGAGACAGTGACGTGGAACTTTAACATATGGCTGCCACTATGTATTTCAGACTCCTTAGGTGCAAAGGGACCGGTAGGAAGTAACCAGAGGAAATAAAGGCTGCTCTTACACAATGGGGCCAGGGCTGCGTGTGTTCAGCACCCAGACAATCTCCTTAGGCTACTCCGGGCACCCCCTTGCCCAGTTTTAACAGGGAGTGGTCAAGAGCAATAGTGTAGGCCTGAGACGGGCACAGTGACAAGAGATCTTGGTACTCTAGGAAGGAGGGTCTGAGTCAGACCAGCAGAGAGGACTGGAACGGGTGGGAGAAGGTTGGGATGGTTTTCAGAGGAGGGAGACAGTGAATATAAATTTGGGGACACCAGCTTCGGTGGCAGAAACTACCATTCATTCCCCTAATCTTTGTCTCACAAACTCACTCCAGGAAGATGAGACCAACATAATCCTGAAACAGTGACGTTCAGAACTTAAACACAGAAATGTATTTGAGCAAAGCAAGGGATGGGCCTCGAAGTTGGGTCAGTCATTCAGATGCCCCTTATTTTCCCAGATGCTAAGAGTGCTGCTGGCTAACAGACTGAGTTTGGTCTACAGCAAACCATCTAATCAACATGCATTAACCATCTGGACGTAACATGAGCTTTCTGATGTTGACGGTAACAGATGTTATCTAATTGCCCAAAACTGAAGAGGGCTGTCTCACCACAATCACACCAGTTCTGTGGGCAGCCTGTATCTGATGAAATAGGGTATAAAGGCCTGGCCCCTTTGGCTAACCTTGGGATAATTATGAAGGCGCAATCCCAACTTCCCAGTACTCTGTGGGGTCATCTAGGGTCTTTGCTATGATTGCATCATAAACCAGCTTCTTCCTCTGCCCAGTTCTGCCTTGAGTCCTTCTCACACTAATTTGAATACACAGTGCTCCCTAACTGACTTCCTGGATGACAGTCTTTGCATCAAGGTTGATTTAATCTTGGAGAATTTAATCTTCAATATTTTTCAAAGATGTGAGATAATTAACTGAGTGGCTTCCATCCTTCAAGATAGAATGACCTCCACCTCCTACTATCATGATTTCCAAGAATTCTTGGTAAGGTATATAAAGTTTCATAATGTAAGGTGAGGTGAGGTCACTCAGTCATGTCTGATTCTTTGCGACCCCATGGACTGTAACCTACTAGGCTTCTCTGTCCATGGGATTCTCCAGGCAAGAATACTGGAGTGGGTTGCCATTTCCTTCTCCAGGGGATCTTCCTGACCCAGGGATCGAACCCAGGTCTCCCACATTGGAGGCAGACGCTTTAACCTCTGAGCCACCAGGGAAGCCCTTCATAATGTAATGTTGAGTGAAAAACAAGGAAGGTATAGAATTTGATGGGGCTTCCCAGGTGGCACTAGTGGTAAAGAACCCGCCTGCCAATGCAGGAGATGTAAGAGACACAGATTCGACCCCTGGGTGGGGAAGATCCCCGGAGGAGGGCATGGCAGCCCACTCCAGTCTTCTTCCCTGGAGAAGCCCACGGACAGAGGAGCCTGGCGGGCTAGTCTGTGGGGTCACAAAAAGTCGCACATTACTGAAACAACTTAGCGTGCGTGGAATTTGATTATGAAGAGATGCGAGAGAGGCAAAGAAAAAGAAAAAGATCCAAACGGAAATGCCGCGAGGGCTTCCGCGTGGCTCAGGGAACAGGCTCAGCTCCTGCCCTCGATGGGGAAGGCGACGGCGGCCCGCCAGGCCTCTCGCCCGGAGAACCGCGGGCGGAGGGCCCGGTTACAGTCGGTGGGGTCTCAAAGAGTGCACTCGACTGCGCGACTCTGCTTGCACTTTCACGCTCTGCTCCCGGGGGATGGCGCGCGCAGAGCAGCCCGGCCTGCGCCTCCACGTGTGAGCCGGCGCTCCAGGGCCTGGGAGCTGCGGCTAGCGAAGCCCGGCTCCCCAGAGCCCTGCTCTGCAGCGACCGCAGCCCGCACCCCACCAGCCCCTGCCCCCGAAGCTGGAGGAGAGCCTGCAGGGCGGCGAGGACCCGCCACAGCCAGGAGACAGACGAGGAAGAAGCATCACATGTGCACGTGTAAAGTGAGACTGCCCCAAGACGTTTAACGGGTTTTCTAGGCTCTAGAAAAACTGGGCTTGTTGCCTCCGTGCGCTTCTGTGATTCTCAACACTTCATAAGTAATGTGTACTGACCTTTAATTAGAAAGTGCTACAGTTGGCCGGCCCTACCTTCAGGGTGGTCCATTCCGGGACCTGCCTGGATGGGGCTCCACCGTGCTCAGGCCCAGATGGGGCTTCACAGTGCTCAGGCCCTGTGGACCTCCACGCTCCTGAATTATGCAGCCTCTCTACTCGGCCTTGGAGGATCACCCAGGCCCCAGGCCTCTCATGTGGAGCCCACAGATAAGGAGCAGGCGTGGGGGGGTGTGACTGTACATTTAATTTTTTTTTTAATCATCTTCTAAGTAGACCTATGCAATTCAAATCCCTGCTGTCCAGGGGTCAACTGTGTTTTGATTGATATTGCAAAGCTTGCTCTGATAGAGTGGTGCATTTTAGTCAATTTCAATGTGAAGGAAATTTCGATGTCAGTATGATTTTCACCCATCACTATGATGAGTTTTTCACATTTATCATATTAAAGGAATTATGAGTTTCTTCATTCTAGCCATATAGTAATTATTGATAACTAAGGTGCATTTTCTGTCTTCAAGTGAGATGAAACGATAATTATTATTTTCAAATGTCCACCCCTCCATGAGTGCCTCCAGGGCTAATTTCTGACTGGTTTGTTCTTAGGACAAGGCTGGGGTGTGTGTGTTGCACTTCCCAACCTTGCTCAGATGCCAAGAATGGGCATGTGTGCCGGCTGCTGTTCTGCGACTGCCGCAAAGCATCTCAACCACGGCATCAGAGCTCCGGTCTTCAGGACCCAAGCTTTCTGAAGGTGTCCCCAGGGATGCTGTCGGCTACCAGTTTCAACTCCACCCATTAATACTGAGAGAGTCAGTCCCTAGGCAGGTTGATAAGACGTCTGGGATCCCCAAGGAGGAGAAAAGGGTCTGGAATTCTCAAGGCAGAGGAAAGGACAAACATCTTTTTCCCCCCTCTATATTCCTTAGTCTCAGTCACATAAAATGTTTTTTTCTTTAAGCCCAAAACTGATGATTACCCAACAACTCAGTTTAGGATTATATAACAAGAATGTATCCTGCTTGAGGATAGTTTCTCCTTCCTGAAAACATTGTGACTAATCCTGTCATCTTAAAATGTAAATTATGGGAGTAGGTCTGGTAAGATCTTTCTATTGTTATGTTCTAATCCTGTTACCTTATTCAGACTTAAATTGAAGAATGTAGGGAAAACCCCTAGACCATTCAGGTATGACCTAAATCAAATCCCTTATGATTATACAGTGGAAATGAGAAATAGATTTAAGGGCCTAGATCTGATAGATAGAGTGCCTGATGAACTATGGAATGAGGTTCATGACATTGTACAGGAGACAGAGATTAAGACCATCCCCATGGAAAAGAAATGCAAAAAAGCAAAATGGCCGTCTGGGGAGGCCTTACAAATAGCTGTAAAAAGAAGAGAAGTGAAAAGCAAAGGAGAAAAGGAAAGATATAAGCATCTGAATGCAGACTTCCAAAAAATGGCAAGAAGAGATAAGAAAGCCTTCTTCAGTGATCAATGCAAAGAAATAGAGGAAAAGAACAGAATGGGAAAGACTAGAGATCTCTTCAAGAAAATTAGAGATACCAAGGGAATATTTCATGCAAAGATGGGCTCGATAAAGGACAGAAATGGTATGGACTTAACAGAAGCAGACGATATTAAGAAGAGGTGGCAAGAATACACAGAACAACTGTACAAAAAAGACCTTCACGACCTCAATAATCACAATGATGTGATCACTCATCTAGAGCCAGACATCCTGAAATGTGAAGTCAAGTGGGCCTTAGAAAGCATCACTATGAACAAAGCTACTGGAGGTGATGGAATTCCAGTTGAGCTATTTCAAATCCTGGAAGATGATGCTGTGAAAGTGCTGCACTCAATATGCCAGCAAATTTGGAAAACTCAGCAATGGCCACAGGACTGGAAAAGGCTAGTTTTCATTCCTATCCCAAAGAAAGGCAATGCCAAAGAATGCTCAAACTACCGCACAATTGCCCTCATCTCACATGTTAGTAAAGTAATGCTCAAAATTCTCCAAGCCAGGCTTCAGCAATACGTGAACTGTGAACTCCCTGATGTTCAAGCTGGTTTTAGAAAAGGGAGAGGAAGCAGAGATCAAATGACCAACATCCTCTGGATCATGGACAAAGCAAGAGAGTTCCAGAAAAACATCTATTTCTGCTTTATTGACTATGCCAAAGCCTTGGACTGTGTGGATCACAATGAACTGTGGAAAATTCTGAAAGAGATGAGAATACCAGACCACCTGACCTGCCTCTTGAGAAATCTGTATGCAGGTCAGGAAGCAACAGTTAGAACTGAACATGGAACAACAGACTGGTTCCAAATAGGAAACGAAGCGCCAGTCTATGTTCAATGCAGGATGCAGGATGCATGGGGCTGGTGCACACGATGATTCAGGTAGATGGTATGGGGTGGGAGGTGGGAGGGGGCTTTGGCATTGGGAGATTGTGTTCACCTGTGGCTAATACATGTCAATGTATGGCAGAACAAATACAGTATTGTAATTAAAATAAATAAATAAATTAAAAAAAATAAAAATTAGAATTAAAAAAAAGGAGTGCGTCAAGGCTATATATTGTCACCCTGATTATTTAACTTCTATGCAGAGTACATCATGAGAAACGCTGGACTGGAAGAAACACAAGCTGGAATCAAGATTGCTAGGAGAAATATCAAAAACCTCAGATATGCAGATGACACCACCCTTATGGCAGAAAGTGAAAAGGAACTAAAAAGCTTCTTGATGAAAGTGAAAGAGGAGAGTGAAGAAGTTGGCTTAAAGCTCAACATTCAGAAAACGAAGATCATGGCATCTGGTCCCATCACTCCATGGGAAATAGATGGGGAAAGAGTGGAAACAGTGTCAGACTTTATTTTTTTGGGCTCCAGAATCACTGCAGATGGTGACTACAGCCATGAAATTAAAAGACGCTTACTCTTTGGAAGAAAAGTTATGGTCAACCTAGATAGCATATTCAAAAGCAGAGACATTACTTTGCTGACTAAGGTCCATCTCGTCAAGGCTATGGTTTTTCCTGTAGTCATGTATGGATGTGAGAGTTGGACTGTGAAGAAGGCTGAACGCTGAAGAATTGATGCTTTTGAACTGTGGTGTTGGAGAAGACTCTTGAGAGTCCCTTGGACTGCAAGGAGATCCAATCAGTCCATTCTGAAGGAGATCAGCCCTGAGATTTCTTTGGAAGGAATGATGCTAAAGCTGAAACTCCAGTACTTTGGCCACCTCATGCAAAGAGTTGACTCATTGGAAAAGACTCTGATGCTGGGAGGGATTGTGGGCAGGAGGAGAAGGGGACAACAGAGGATGAGATGGTTGGATGGCATCACTGACTCAATGGATGTGAGTCTGAGTGAACTCCGGGAGATGGTGATGGATAGGGAGGCCTGGCGTGCTGTGACTCATGGGGTCGCAAAGAGTCGGACACGACTGAGCGACTGAACTGAACTGAATCCTGTTACCTTAAAATGCAAATTGTGGGAATGGGTTTGTTAAAATTTTACCACCTTGAGACATTCTTCTGATTTATTGTAATAACTAATCAGAAAAGTGTACAACTCCCTTGCTTAGACTAGTGAGGGGACACTCTCCATTCCCCTTCTGATGTCTCTGTAAAAAGTTTCTCTGCCCCTTTTCATACTTTAATGAAACTCCTTTACACAAAAGCTCCTGAGTGATCAAGGCTGGTCCCTGGTCCCAGAGCTAAATCTTCTTCGGAGATCATGGATCCCACACGGCTCACCGGAAGCTTCCATACTGCACGCAGCCTCCTCACAAGTCGCTTCTCGTCTGATGAGTCTACTCTCTTCTTGCCCTCTTCCAATACTGCTGTTTAACCTTGGGCCCAAGAGCAATAGAGGCAGTTGAAAAGGAGGTGTGTGTGTGTGTGTGTGTGTGTGTGTGTGTGTGTGTCAGGAGCAAGGTGCTATCTTTTTTAACAGCCCATTTCCTCGAGAGCTGATCTTCTAAATTGGAAAGATCCTTTATCTTGCACGACTGGCTGATCCATGTCCGGTGAAGTGATTGCCTTCTGAGCGCTGGCACCGGTGACTGATCCAGGCTGACAGGCCCAGGTAATGGGAACAGGCATCTAGTGCCAGCTGCTGTTAAGCGGAGCAACGAGAGGGAGGAGGAAAGTGCCCTCCAGCTGTGGCGCCGAGAATGAGGCAGCCGCGCAGCTGTGGGGGGCGGTGAGATGCGGGCCCTAACCAGCTTTCCATTCTTGTTAGCTCTGCAGGCTGAGACGCCCTGTCCGTGGAGGTGAACCTCACTCCTCTCGCATGTTCCCTGAAACGCATCTGATTGCTGCCAGCATCAAGCTATCCTGAGTCGGCTACAAGCAGTCTCTCCCTTGTGCTCATTTTCCTTTTAATATTCTCTCCCAGCAAAATCAATTTTTTTCTAGCAAATAGAAAATGAAGTATGTGACATTTGTTACCAGAAATGAAAATACACTTTCCCTGCTTTTGGTAATTCATTTCTACCTCTGTTTTTCCACATTTAGTTTTGGTTATTATTTTGAAACACACTGAACCTTGAAAACTGGCCTAACAACTTGTGTGGAATATATATTTAAAGAAACCTGAATCTTCAGATGAAGCTTACCAATAAGTTAAGAAGGCAGACGATTATCCAACAAATGTCACTAAAACCTGAGGTTCCACATTGTAAAAGTCTTTGCAAGGCCTGATCAGCAGCCCACCTATTTTAAGTGACATTTGACACAGCATAATATCACTGCATCAGAGACCTGTAGGCCGTCTCATGGCGGTCCTGCTCTGACGGGCGTAGCTCAGGGAAGCAGATTTGGGTGATTCTGGAATCTCTGCTTCAAGTGCAAGCAACTTAGAACCGACTGTGCTTGAAACAGTCTGCATCCCCCTGTGTGCCAATGTTAGGTGTGCTGTCACGCATAAGCAGTTTGCCCAAATAAGGACTAAGATTCACTACACACTTAATTATTACTTGCCAAAGAGGCCAAATCTGGCATCTTCATTAAGAGTAACTGAGCTCACTAGACAATGAAAAGTGCATAAAATAATCAGAGTAGGTTAACTACATGGCAGTGTGTGTGTTTAATTTAAAAAGAGAATACAAAATAATCAAGAGCTGAATGGTTGATTTAATTTCATTGACAAACACAGTGTTTGAAATGGAAATCAAGGGAAATATCTTGATAATGGTTTTTACAGCAATTGAGACAACAAGTTTTCTGAAATATTCAGATAATTGTTTTACTTATCCATCTCATTTTTTACTTCAAAATACAGATTTTTTGAGACACTGACAATCAGAAACTTGTCAAATACAGTCATTAAAAGGAGAAATATACTTATGCATATAAGTGAGATGAATTTTTGATAAAAGGAAAGCATATGAGTGAGTGAAGCCGATGGCTATTTAGCCCCTTCTGTGTTTCAAAGATTTTTACACATGTGCTTTATTATTCATTTTTAATTTATTTTATTGAAGTAGAGCTGATTTGCAGGATTGTGTTAATTTCTGCCGTACAGCAAAGCGAAGCAATTTCTTTTTGATATTTTTCCATCGTAGCTTATCACAGGATATTAAACATAGTTCTCTGTGCTGTACAGTAGGGCCTTATGGCTTATCTGTTCTGTGAATAAGAGTTTGCACTTGTTAATCCCAAACTCCCAGTCTCTCCTCCCTCACGGTCTCTCCCCTCGGCAAACACAAGTCTGTTCTCTACATCTGTGAGTCTGTTTCTGTTTTGTAGGTAAGTCCATTTTTTCATATATTGGATTCCAAATGTAAGTGATGTCACATGGTGTGGTCACTGACCTAGAGCCAGACATCGTGGCATGTGAAGTCAGGCGGGCTTTAGGAAGCATTACTGTGAGCAAAGCTGGTGGAGGTGACGGAATTCCAGCTGAGCTACTTAAAGTCCTAAAAGATGATGCTGTCAAGGTGCTACACTCAGTCTGTCAGCAAATGTGGGAAACTCAGCAGTGGTCACAGGACTGGAAAATGTCAGTTTTCATTCCAGTCCCAAAGAAGGGCAATACCAAAGAATGTTCAATATACCATATAACTGCTTTCATTTCTCTTGCTAGAAAGATTATACTCCATACCCTTGAAGCTAAGCTTCAGCAGTACATGAACCAAGAACTTTGAGATATACAAACTGGGTTTTGAAGAGGCAGAGGAACAAGAGATCAAATTGCCAACCTTTGTTGGATCATGGAGAAAGCAAGGGAATTAAAAAAAAATCTGCTTCTGCTTCATTGACTATGCTAAGCCTTTGACTGTGGATCAAAACAAACTGGAAAATTCTTCAGGAGATGGAAATACCAGACCACCTTACCTGTCTCCTAAAAAACCTGTATGCAGCTCAAGAAGAAACAGCTAGAACCGGAACCACGGACGGTTTCAAGATTGGGAAAGGAATATGTCAAGGCTGATATTGTAGTTATGCATATTTAACTTCCATACAGATTGCATCAATCAAAATGCCGGGCTGGATGAAGCACAAGCTAGAAGCAAGATTGTCAGGAGAAATATAAGCAAATTCAGATGTGCAGATAACACCACTCTAATGGAAGAAAGTGAAGTGAAGAGGAACTAAAGAGCCTCTTGATGAAAGTGAAAGAGGAGATTGAAAAAAGCTGGCTTAAAACTCAACACTCAGAAAACTAAGATCATGGCATCTGGTCCCATCACTTCATGGCAAATACATGAGGAAACAATGGGAACAGTGACAGACTTTATTTTCTTGGGCTCCAAAATCACTGCAGATGGTGACTGCAGCCATGAAATTAAAGACGCTTGCTCCTTGGAAGGAAAGCCATGAGCAGCCTAGACAGTGTACAGACGTCACTTTGCCAACAAGGTTGCATCATCAGAGCTGTGGTTTCTCCAGTAATTGTGTATGGATGTGAGAGCTGGGCCATAAAGAAGATGAAGAGCCGAAAAACTGATGCTTTTTAGCTGTGGTTGGAGAAGACTCCCGAGAGTCATGTGGGTTACACGGAAAGCAAACCAGTCAATCCTAAAGGAAGTAAACCCTGGATATTCATTGAAAGTGCTGATATGGAGGCTGAAGCTCCAGTACTTTGGCCACCTAACGCAAGCAACCAACTCACTGGAAAAGTCCCTGACACTGGGAAAGGTTGTAGGCAAAATGAGAAGAGGGCAGCAGAGGATGAGATGGTTAGATAGCCTCACTGACTCAATGGACATTAGTTTGAGAAAACTCCAGGAGACAGTGGAGGAAAGAGGAGCCTAGCATGCTGCATGCAGTCATAAAGAGCTGGACGTGACTTGTCTCTCTCTGTCTGCCTGCCCTCACTTAGTGTGATAATCCCTAGGCCCATCCATGTTGCTGCGGATGGCATCATTTCAGGCATTTTCAGAGCCGAGTACTATCGTATTGTACATACAGTTTATATATATATACCACATCTGATTTATACATCCTGTTGTTGGATACGTAGATCATTTTTAAATCTTGGCTATTTAACACATGTGCTTTAACTGCTAATTGTAAACAGTAACACACAGAATTTAAATTTGACAATTTAATTTGTTTCATTTCTCACCACGAACACCAATCCATCCTAAGCTCTACTTCCATTATTTATAAAATAAAAACATTAGTATATAGGACTATGCAGCCCTGACTGACCAGCAGGTATAACCCTACTCATCTATCCTTCACGCATTTCTTTGACTCATGCATTCATTCATCTATCAATTTAACAAACACATATGACTCTCTGTGAAAGTGAAAGTGAGGTCGCTCAGTCATGTCCGACTCTTTGCGACCCCATGGGCTGTAGCCTACCAGGCCCCTCCCTCCATGGGATTCTCCAGGCAAGAGTATTGGATAACTCTCTATAATATGCTTAAACTGTGGTATATACAAAAAGAAATAGATGTCATGTTTGGTTTCTCAGCTCTGGTGGCTTATACTGTATATGGAGGAACTGAAACCTGTGACATCTGGGTTGAGCCTGACTCTGCCCCTGTCATGGCAGAGATTATTAGTTTCTGCCCCAAATCCATCCTTGACTTTGATTTAAAAATAGAAACGTTTTCTTCCATCCCACACCCCCACCAGCAGCATTGCTCTCCTTTGTATGTTGCTATGATAGGCCAGTGGCTCTTGAGAGAGAAGCATCCGATGTGGATGGCTCCCAAAAGAAGTCCTTGAGAGGAGGACACAAATCTGCGATTGCGCCAGTTCTGTCTCCTCGTGACCCCTTTTGCTTCCTCAGCAAACTGTAAGTGTGATTGCCAGAATTCTAGCAGCCACTTTGGGCAGTGAGGCAAACTTGAAAATGGATGTCAAGTACGTAGTTGGGCAGAGCAGGAACAGAAATAGCCTGAGTCTCTGAGGACTCATCGGAGGGTCCATATGAATCACACAGTGCCTACTTACTGTTCTTAACCTGTGAATGGAGCTGGTTTGTATTATGTTTAGGTTAACAGTTAACTAACAGAAATTCGTTCAGTATTCATGCCTTGATAACCCCATGAATGTATGAAAAGGCAAAATGATAAGACACTGAAAGATGAACTCCCCAGGTCGGTAGGTACCCAATATGCTACTGGAGGTCAGTGGAAAAATAACTCCAGAAAGAATGAAAAGACAGAGCCAAAGCAAAAACAACACCCAGTTGTGGATGTGACTGGTGACAGAAGCAAGGTCTGATGCTGTAAATAGCAGTATAGCATAGGAACCTGGAATGTTAGGTCTATGAATCAAGATAAACTGCAAGTGGTCAAACAGGAGATGGCAAGAGTGAACACTGACATCTTAGGGATCAGTGAACTGAATGGACTGGAACCGGTGAATTTAACTCAGATGACCATTACCTCCACTGCTGTGGGCATAAATCCCTTAGAAGAAATGGAGTAGCCATCATGGTCCACAAAAGAGCCTGAAGTGCAGTTCTTGGGTGCAATCTCAATTTAAGCCTGAATTTAACAATAAGGAGTTCATGATCTGAGCCACTGTCAGCTCCTGGTCTTGTGTTTGCTGATTGTATAGAGCTTCTCCATCTTTGGCTGCAAAGAATATAATCAATCTGATTTCGATGTTGACCATCTGGTGATGTCCATGTGTAGAGTCTTCTCTTGTGTTGTTGGAAGAGGATGTTTGCTATGACCAGTGAGTTCTCTTGGCAAAACTCTGTTAATCTTCACCCTGCTTCATTCTGTACTCCAAGGCCAAATTTGCCTGTTACTCTAGGTGTTTCTTGACTTCCTCCTTTTGCATTCAAGTCCCCTATAATGGAAAAGACATCTTTTTTGGGTGTAAGTTCTAGAAGGTCCTATAGGTCTTCATAGAACCACTCAACTTCAGCTTCTTCAGCGTTACTGGCTGTGACATAGACTTGGATAACTGTGATATTGAGTGGTTTGCCTTGGTCAGACCATTCAGGTATGACCTAAATAAATCCCTTACAATTAGACAGTGAAAGTGACAAATAGATTGACGGGATAAAGTGTGTTAAACAGAGTGCCTGAAGAACTATGGATTGAGGTCATGACATTGTACAGGAGTCAGTGATCAAGACCATCCCCAAGAAAAAGAAATGCAAAAAGGCAAGATGGTTGTCTGGGGAGGCCTTATAAATAGCTGAGAAAAGAAGAGAAGCTATAGGCAAAGGAGAAAAGGAGAGATATAGCCATCTGAATGCAGAGTTCCAAAGAATAGCAAGAAGAGATAAGAAAGCCTTCTTCAGTGATCCACGCAAAGAAATAGAGGAAAACAACAGAATGGGAAGACTAGAGATCTCTTCAAGAAAATTAGAGATACCAAGGGAACATTTCATGCAAAGATGGGCTCGATAAAGGACAGAAATGGTATGGACCTAACAGAAGCAGAAGATATTATTAAGAAAAGGTGGCAAGAACGCACAGAAGAGCTATACAGAAAAGATTTTCATGACCCAGATAACCACGATGGTGTGATCACTCTACTAGAGCCAGACATCCTGGAATACTAAGTCAAGTGGGCCTTATGAAGCATCATTCTGAACAAAGCTAGTAGAGGTGATGGAATTCCAGCTGAGCTGTTTCAAATCCTAAAAGATGATGCTGTGAAAGTGCTGCACTCAATATGCCAGCAAATTTGGGAAACTCAGCAGTGGCCACAGGACTGGAAAAGGTCAGTTTTCATTCCAATCCTAAAGAAAATCAATGACAAAGAATGTTCAAACTACCACACAATTGCACTCATCTCACATGCTAGCGAAATATTGCTTAAAATTCTCCAAGCCAGGCTTCAGGAGCACATGAACCATGAACGTCAAGATATTTAAGCTGTATTTAGAAAAGGGAGAGGAACCAGAGATCAAACTGTCAACATTCATTGGATCATCAGAAGAGAAAGAGAGTTCCAGAAAAAAGATATACAGCTTTATTGATTACAGAATACACTTTGACTGTGTTGATTACAACCAGCTGTGGAAAATTCTTGAAGAGACAGAAATACCAGACCACCTTTCCTGCCCCCTGAGAAACGTGTATGCAGGTCAAGAAGTAACAGAACTGGACATGGAACAACAGACTGGTTTCAAATTGGGATAGGTGTACATCAAGACTGTATATTGTCACCCTGCTTATTTAACTTATATGCAGAGTACATCATGAGAAATGCCAAGCTGGATGAAGCAGAAGCTGGGATCAAGATTGCTGGGAGAAATATCAATAACCTCGGATATGCAGATGACACCACTCTTATGGCAGAAAGTGAAGAAGAACTAAAAAGCCTCTTGATGGTAGTGAAAGAGGAGAGTGAAAAGCTGGTTAAAAACTCAACATTCAGAAAACTAAGATCATGGCATCTGGTCCCATCACTTCATGGCAAATAGATGGGGAAACAATGGAAACAATGAGAGATTTTTTGGGGGGGGCTCCAAAATCACTGAAGATAGTGACTGCAGCCATGAAATTAAAAGACTCTTGCTCCTTGGGAAAAAATCTATGACCAACCTAGACAGCACATTAGAAAGCAAAGATATTACTTTGCCAACAAAGGTCTATCTAGTCAAACCTGTGGTTTTTCCAGGGGTCATGTATGGATGTAAGAGTTGGTCTATAAAGAAAGCTGAGTGCCAAAGAATTGATGCTTTTGAACTGTGGTGTTGGAGAAGGCTCTTGAGAGTCCCTTGGACTGCAAGGAGATCCAACCAGTCCATCCTAAAGGAAATCAGTCCTGAATATTCATTGGAAGGACTGATGCTGAAGCTGAAACTCCAGTACTTTAGCCACCTGATGCGAAGAGCTAAGTCAATGGAAAAGACCCTGATGCTCAGAAAGACTGAAGGCAGGAGAAGGGGATGACAGAGGATGAGATGGTTGGATGGCATCACCGACTTAATAGACATGAGTTTGGGTAAACTCAGGAAGTTGGTGATGGACAGGGAGGCCTGGCATGCTGCAGATCATGGGGTCACAAAGAATTGGACACGACTGAGTGACTGAATTGAACTGAACTGAGCAAAAATTAGTAGATGATAAAGCACATCGTCTTGGTGAGTCTCCTCTTCTCTCTGAACCTTCTCTTCAGCCTTAAAATAACACCTGCTTTACGGTGCCAACTAAAATCTGCTACTCACCATCTGGTTCTAGAAGAATGGAATCATTAGCCACCGCAGCTGCTGGCCTTCCACAAGCCCTGAAAAGATTTCAGGGTGGGGATCAGGACGAGGCGCTCGGTGCTCTGGCAAGAACTGCCAGAACAGATGTGAGATAGACATTTTCAGTGGAGCATCTGATGAGCCCGCCCCGTGCATCTTCTTATACCTAGAAAAGCACTGACATCATTAGCAGGGATTTCTGCTCCTCGTGAGGAGCAGCAACTTTCTTGTGACTAGCAACAGCCTCCTATACAAGTGTGTGCTTCACGTCACACCTGCCCCTTAAGTAAAATCCCATTTGCACTGACCTGTTCCCTCCTTCTTCTGAGAGTGCCTCAGAGTGACCAGAGAGGCTGTTTCCTGGGCTAGAGTCCTCATTTGACCCCAAATAAAGCTTATCTCATAACTCTCATGGTTTGCTTTTTTTTTTTTTTTTAATGTTGACTGTTGAATTTTCAACTAAAAGGCTTAATGTTTATAAAACAGCCAGCACTTAGGGGAGGCATAGCAGGTATTCCCCGGGCCTGGAACACTCTGAAGTAGTCCTACCACTGAATGAGGTTGCGCTTGGTCCTGATTGGTCAGAATATATGTCTCACAAGGGGCTGACTTGGTTTTGAAGACCATGCCAGAATGTGTTATGAAAATTAGCTCCTCATATAAAGAGATTAGTTATAAAAACCTGAAATCATATTAGGATTTAAATAAGTAACTCAATAGAAATGTCCGAGAGCGGTAACACTGAGGAGTCCACTATTTGGTGCCAGACATAAGCGTCTGTGCCTTTTCAACTCCGTAACAGTTCTTCAACTCTCCAATTTATGAGTTGCTAGAAGAGGAAAATACCAGTGAGAAAGAGTCATGTCATATCCATGGCATGCTGGCATTCACAGGAGATGAAGCCATTAAAAAATTATCAACAAAATATAGGATGTACATCCTACTACTGTGAAAACTGAAAAATAGGAAAATCTCATATGAAAAAGCCAAACTTTTGTAAATAAATATTGTCCACCTTGCTTTATTCAAACCAGATGCAAGTTATTCGCAAGTTTTTAAAGTTTAATTTTCTTTAATCATTTCAAGTACACCTCAAGTATGTGTATCTCTTTGAAACTGCCTCACATGCTTTTTAGAAATAAGTGGATATCCATTAAACAGCGGTTATTAAAAAAGTAAACTGACAAATAAATGTGAAAGTATGTAGTGGAAATAGGTAATGAATAATTTTGTTTCTGACTTTAGGTATAAAGGATTTATTGTTTCAACCTGGTCACAAAATGCAAAAGATTTCCAAAATACCATTTGTGTTTGTTTTAAACCCTGATGTTTAACCTAATTAACACAAATAAAGGAAATAATAAGTAATACACACCCGCCTCTACATGATGTTTATGGCCTTCAGTGTGATGAGTGAGAGGAAATACTGGCGTTTTGAATGATGTATTAATTAAGTAGGAAACGGAGAGGGATCCATTGTCACCATCATGATGAAAGGTGCAAAGGCACTCTAAGTGCGTGCACTGCCTCAGGACTTACCCAAGTTCTGACTGAGACCAGAAAAGAAACAGCTGGATGTCTTTGTGATCTGTCTTTATAGGAAAGCTGAGAATTACTGATGGCCCTTCAAGTTACTTCCCTTATCATAGAATGAATGCAGCTATCAAAGTCTGCAGTCTTTTACTCTGCAGCTAAGGAGAGGGGAAGGCACTTTCCCGGTGGCCCGTTAAGAATCCTCACTTTCAAAGCTGGGGACTCAGGTTCAGTCCCTGGTTGGGAAGATAAGATCTCACCTGCTGCGTGGCCAAAAGATTTAAAAAAAAAAAAGAAGAAGAAAAAGAAGACAGAGAAAGCAACAACCATGGGGTCACAGAGAGAAGGGGGAGAATCGTGGAGATCCGAACTTGCATTTTGCAAATGAGGAAACCAGGTCTAAAAAGAATATAAGTAATTCTTTAGAAATTTTTCTTGGGCTCCAAAATGACTGCAGATGGTTACTGCAGCCATGAAATTAAAAAATGTTTGCTCCTTGAAAGAAAAGTTATGACCAACCTGGACAGCATATTAAAAAACAGAGATATTACTTTGCCAACAAAGGTCCGTCTAGTCAAAGCTATGGTTTTTCCAGTGGTCATGTACGGTTGTGAGAGTTGGGCTATAAGGAAAGCTGAGTGCCAAAGAATTGATGCTTTTGAACTGAGGTGTTGGAGAAGACTCTTGAGAGTCCCTTGGACTGCAAGGAGGTCCAACCAGTCCATCCTAAAGGAAGTCATTCATTGGAAGGACTGATGCTGAAGCTGAAACTCCAATATTTTGGCCACCTGATGCTAAGAACTGACTCATCTGAAAGCCCCTGATGATGGGAAAGATTGAAGGTGGGAGGAGAAGGGGACAGCAGAGGATGAGATGGTTGGATGGCATCACTGACTCGATAGACATGAGTTTGAGTAACTCCAGGAGTTGGTGATGGACAGGGAAGCCTGCCATGCTGCAGTCCATGGGGTCTCAAAAAGTTGGACATGACTGAGTGACTGAACTGAACTGAGGAATTTTTCAGAAATAAGAAAATGAGGCAAGGGTCTTATAAGATCAAAATATGATGGAAAGCTAAAAGAAAAATAACAATGCATGTCCACTGGGCTTAAAGTAGTCCAAAAACTTTGAAAGTAGTTAGAAATTCTGCCATTTGCAAGTACAAGAATATTTTTCTAGTTTAATTTCCAAAAATTCTCCATTTAAAATCAATGAATAGTAATAATGATGATATACTTAAAAATGGTGTTTAGACCAAAATTGATTTCTGCTCAGATGATGGGCTGGTAGCCTAAAATATTTCAATAAGGAAATAAAAGATACTGCCCTCAAGCCCTTTGGTAACAGGATAGACAATTGTGTGTGTGTGTGTGTGTGTGTGTGTGTGCATGCGTGTGTGTGTGTGCACGCGTGTGTGTGTTGCAGCAGGAGGGAGTAGGTACAAGAAAAGATCTGGAGTGAACGGCTGGATCTATTCCCGAAAGTTCAGAAGTTCGGAAAGGGGATCTATCTTAAGGGTAAATTCCAGAGTGGATTGAACTGTGTGTGAAAATGAAAATCTGTTTTGGTCTCTTGACTTCTTAGTGGGCTCCCAAGGTGTCACTAATGGTAAAGGACCCACTTGCCAAAGCAGGAGATGTAAGGGGCCTGGGCTCTGTCCCTGGGTTGAGAAGATCCCCTGGAGCAGGGCGTGGCAACCCACGGCAGTATTCCTGCCTGGAGAACCCCACGCACAGCGGAGCCTGGCGGGCTTCAGCCCATAGGGTCACAGAACAGTTTTGTTGAAGTAAAGACCCTCAGAATTTTCCCAATAAAACCACTATCGTGGTTAACATCAATGTCTCAAACTGCACATAGTCAACTAAATAAACTGGACTTCAGCTCAGTTCAGTCACTCAGCCGCGCCCGACTCTTTGCAACCCCATGGACTGAGCATGCCAGGCCTCCCTGTCCATCACCAAGTCCCTGAGCTTGTTCAAACTCATGTCCATTGAGTCCGTGATGCCAGGGGTGTATGATCATGAAGAAAGTTATCATTCTCCAGAACTGACTCTAGCCGTGTTGCTTCGCACTTCCATTTTCTGGTTCTGTATCCTTCCAGTCAGTTAAGTAAATCTTTTCTACTGTCTTTCCATCCTTTGAGCCCAGCCTTCACCCCCTTCTGCCAGTGCTGGAGCATTCTACAGCCCCTTGATGCTGGCACGATCTGCCTAGTCACAGCAAGGTGTGGGTACATACCAGGTAACCACTGATGCCATATCCTTTCAGCATCCCCAACGTGAACTTAGAGACCGCACATTGTAAACAGGAGAGAAAACCATAGTGCCTCTGGGCAGACAGATGACTTAGGGCTCCGACAGCATCTTCACATCCCCCTTCCCCACGGCTGCAGGCTTGCATCGACCTCGGGGTGACACAAGTCAGCCGTCTTGTAGCAGTCTTGAAAGACGGACGCACGAACCAAGGGTTGCTCGGCTCCGTTCATCTTTGCACCCTTCTCAAAAGCAAGAAAATGAGACGCACACGCCTGTTAAAGAGACTGCGTGATGCCGAAATTACAAGTGCACTTTGTAAGTAGTTCAAGTCACGTGCTTCTTGATTTGCCAAACTGACAATACCTTGGACGATGGCCAGCTGTTGAGATGGCCTGCTAATCATGGAGTCACATTTTTTCTTGGGTGAGGTTAAAAAAATGAGAGATGAACTTATTTTCTAATATGATTATACATTTTTAAGATGCCACTGAACATTCTTAGTTCTATAGCTTTTTATAACCTTCTTAGTTCTTTAGCTTTCACTAAAGAGAGATTTAAGCTAAATAAGTGAGAATTCTTGTCAGAGTGTGGTTAGACAATGAAAGGGAATGCTCAGAATATAGTTACACGTTTCCCAACAATAAGAGAATCTGGTATTCAAGGACTGACCTTATCAATCAGTGCAAAAAGTCAGTCCTCTCTAATGGTGTTGGACCTAGCCTCTTGCGGAATCAACTAGCTGGATCTGACAAACTTTTACGTTGATAGACATGGTAAATAACCTAGATGTCCATCAGCAGATGAATGGATAAGAAAGCTGTGGTACATATACACAATGGAGTATTACTCAGCCATTAAAAAGAATACATTTGAATCAGTTCTAATGAGGTGGATGAAACTGGAGCCGATTATACAGAGTGAAGTAAGCCAGAAAGAAAAACACCAATACAGTATACTAATGCATATATATGGAATTTAGAAAGATGGTAATGATAACCCTGTATGCGAGACAGCAAAAGAGACACAGATGTATAGAACAGTCATTTGGACTCTGTGGGAGAGGGTGAGGGTGGGATGATTTGGGAGAATGACACTGAAACATGTATAACATCATATAAGAAACAAACCACCAACCAGTCCAGATTCGATGCAAGATACTGGATGCTTGGGTCTGGTGCACTGAGATGACCCACAGGAATGGTACAGGGTTCAGGATGGGGAACACGTGAACACCTGTGGCAGAGTCATGTTGATGTATGGCAAGACCAATACAATATTTTAAAGTAAAAAAAAATAAGAAGAAGAATAAAGTCAAATCTCCTGAAAAAAAAAAAAAAAAGACATCATTCAGTGGCATGGGATTGCCCTCTATGGGGAAATTGGATATTTTTAAAAATTGTATTGATTAAAGAATGCTAACAGGCATTTACCAGGAGGAAGTCTAATGATGACAGACGTCTTACAGTTTTTAAATTGAAGCATAGTTGATTTACAACGTTGTGCCGAGCTCTGCTGTGCAGCTGAATGACTCAGTTATACACATATATGCTTTATTTTCTATGTCCTTTTCCATTATGGCTTACCCCAGGAGACTGTATGTAGTTCCTCATACTAAATAGTAGGGCCTTGTTGTTCATCCATTCTAAATGTCCTAGTTTGCATTTCAGCCAACCGGAAACTCCCATTCCACCCCCCTTCTCTCACTGCTGTAAGCCTGATCTGTGATCTTTTATTTCTGTTTCACAGATAGGATCATCTGCGTCATATGTTAGATTCTGCGTGAGTGACATTACATGGTGTTTGGCTTTTTCTTACTCCTTCACTTACTGTGATAACCTGTACCTTCATCTGCGTTGCTGCAGACTACGCTATTTTATTCTCTTTATGGCCGAGTGGTACTCCATTGCATCTATGCATTACCACACCTTTTTTTCCTTAAAGGGTGTGGAATCTGTGTCTTCACTGACACTAAGACCAATGTAGCAAAACAAGTGCCAGACTGTGTCACTGGTGCACAACATCAGGGGCATTGTTTAGCCACAAGTCCTGCCCAGCTCTTCTCAGCCCCATCGGCTGTATTAGGCTCCTCTACCCTTGGGAAGTCCCAGGCAAGAATGCTGCAGTGGGTTGCCATTTCTTTCTCCAGGGGATCCCCCATCAGGGACTGAAGCTGTGTCTCCTGCATTGGTAGGCGAATTCTTCACCACTGAGCCGCACTGGCATCAATCGAAAGAAAGAGGTGACGCCGCATTTCAGTGGTGAGGGTGCGCCGCATTCCCTGTGTCTGTCCCCTGTTGATAGGCATCTAGGTGGCTTCCCGTCCTGGCTATTCTGAGTGTGCTGCTATGCACGCAGAGGCACGAGCATCTTTCTGAGCCAGTCTCATTAGGGAGCTGTGCCCGCATGATCCTGTGCCCAGTCTCATTAGGGTTTATGCCCAGGGCTGTGCCCGCGCGATCCTGTGGCCAGTCTCCTTAGGGTTTATGCCCAGGGCTGTGCCTGCAGGATCCTGTGATGAGTCTTATTAGGGTTTATGCCCAGGGCTGCACCCCCGCAATCCTGTGGCCAGTCTCATTAGGTTTTATGTCCAGGGCTGTGCCTGCATGATCCTGTGGCCAGTCTCCTTAGGGTTTATGCCCAGGGCTGTGCCCGCGCGATCCTGTGCCCAGTCTCATTAGAGTTTATGCCCAGGGCTGTGCCTGCGTGATCCTGTGATGAGTCTCCTTAGGGTTTATGCCCAGGGCTGTGCCTGCGCGATCCTGTGGCCAATCTCATTAGAGTTTATGCCCAGGGCTGTGCCTGCAGGATCCTGTGATGAGTCTTATTAGGGTTTATGCCCAGGGCTGCACCCCCGCAATCCTGTGGCCAGTCTCCTTAGGGTTTATGCCCAGGGCTGTGCCCACACGATCCTGTGGTAGCTCCAGGTCTAGTTCCCTGAGGAACCTCCATACTGGCTTCTATAGTGGCGGCTCCAACTTACTTTCCTACCAACAGTGTAAGAGGGCTCCCTTCTCGTCACACCCTCTCTGGTATTTGTTACTCGTAGACTTTGATGACAGACATTCTGACCTGTGTGAGGTGGTACCTCACTGTAGTTTTGATTTGCATTTCTCTCATCATTAATGATGCTGAGCATCTTTTCATGTGCCCACTGGCCATCTGTTAAGACATCTTGCCATTCTTGAGATCATCTGGCACAAGCAAGAAATGGTCTTTATTATACACAAGTTTCAAAAAATTAGCCACTAGACAGTCAAATAAATGAAAAACTGTTTATATTTATCTGAACCCACAAACAGCAAGTTGTCATAAAATTCTAAGTATTTTAGCAGTTTTATTTCTTTTTGGATGTGTTACGTGGCTTGTGGGATCTTGCTTCCCTAATTAGAGATTGAACCCTGGTCCTCAGCAGTGAAAGCATGGAGCCCTAACCACTGGACCACCAGGGGATTCCATGACATTGTTTTAATATATGCTGAAGGCTCCAGGAAGTGGAACTACTGTGTGTGTGGGGTAAAGATCTTCCTTTGTTTTGTAAGAAATTGTACGTACCATTCTTTGTTGCTTCAGAAAGCTCCGTGCCAACAGCAATGCTTTTCATGGTATTTGGGACTCCATTACACACTCCTGTATCAATCAGTGTTTGCAGTGGCCACATTCCAGGAATTCTACAGTTGGGGGAAACATCTGGCTACTTAATTTACCTTTTAGGATTTGTGTATCAAAACTAGTATTTCATTATCACTTACTTTCCTTTTACATTATTTACTTTAGAATTCATGAATTTCTATTAATTTTTGATATGTATAGATGGTTCAGTAAATATGATTATCATCTCAGGATGCTAAAGAAGCATTACAAAGTACCTGTTATCAAAAGAAGGGGGCGGGGTCCATAGTCTGCACTGCTAGTTAACTGGATTATATGAAGTCCTCGGGTCCTGGACACTGGATTTGTAGAGGTTTCTCATTAGATTCCAAAGGCATTGCTATTGATATAAAGGGCTGAGAATCAATATTGTGGAAACTGGAAGCCTCAAGAGACACCCTTAAGTAATCAGGGAGGATTCTTCAGATTTTTATACTGAAATGACATAAAAGTAGATGTACGTTGTCTAAGCTCCTGCTTGGCGGACAGGTCTGACAGATCCCACAAGGTGGGCGTTAGTCTGATCAGGGAGGAGGAGGGCAAACTAAGAATTTCTGAGAACTGGGAAACAATGCCCAAAGACAAAGATTAAAAAAATTAACGGATTGTTAAACCTTCTGGGCACTCTAAAGGATTCCAATATCATGAAGGAAAAATCAAAGTGTACAAGTTCAGGTGTAGGCCCCTTTAAGGAGAAGATAGTGACCATAAGTCAAGGGTCAAGGGTAAATAGTTAATATACTGAGCTGTGTTTAAATAGCTAACACTGCACAAAATGGAGATCATCTAGCCCTCTCCCCAGCCGTAGGCATTTCATTAAGATACATTGGGTATCTTATCAAGGTACCTCAGCTCCTAAGGAGGGGCCCTACCTACATGTCCCCTCAAGTTTGATAAGCCCCCCAGACTGTGGTATTCTGTTGTAGCATCCCAGATGAACTAAGAAGAAGTTAACTCTAGCTTTGGGTTAGAACCGTGTCTTTTGATCTATAAAAGCCACAGCATTTCAAAAAGAAAAGATAATCGACTTATTGTTATGCATGTATCTCTTCATCCGTAACAACAGTTCTTCAATGTCCAAATTTATGCATTTGAGCTAAAAAGTATACTGGGCTTCCCTGGTCGCTCGGTGGTAAAGAATCCACCTGCCAGTGCAGGAGATGCAGGTTCAGTCCCTGGTCCAGGAAGACCCCCTGGAGAAGAAAATGGAAACCCACTACAGTATTCTCTGGGAAATCCCACTGACAGAGGAGCCTGGTGGGCCACAGCCCGTGGGGTCACAAAGAGTCAGACACGACTCTGGGACTTAAACAACAAGTAGACGAGCTTTCCTTTTTTTAATGCTGTTGCTTTTATAGATCAAAAGACCCTGTTCTAACCCAAAGCTAGGTTAACTTCTTATTCTGTCTTAGTTCATTTGAGATGCTATAACAAAATACCACAATCTGGGTGACTTATCAATAACATAAATTAATGTCTCACAGTGCTGGAGGCTGGAAGTTCAAGGTTGGGATGCCAGCACAGTCAGGTTCTGGTGAAGGCTTTCTTCCAGGTTGCAAACTGCCGCCTTCTTTCTGCAGCCTCACACGATGAAAGGAACCAGGGAGCTCTGAGGGGTCTCTCTTACAAGAGCACTAGCCCTCCATGAAAGAAAGCGCCACTTTTGTGATCAAAGCGCCTATGGAAGTTCTCACCTCCTGAAAACATCACAGTGGAAAGTAGGACTCAGCATGTGAGTGGGGGTGGGGGCGCAGACATCCAGACCACGGGCCACGAGGTTGAAATGGACGGCTCCAGTGGCGGCACTCAGTGAGCCTTGCCTCACACGCTCATGCCCTGCATGCCGCTCTCCCACAAGGACTCTGGACTTGGCCAAGGGACTTCCTTTTGTCAACGGAGCATCAGCTAGTATGTGCAAGCAGAGAATTAATAAGCATTTGCATATTGCGTGTTCCCTTTTGAGATGCTCATATTATGTTCTTAGTCAGTCGTGTCCGACTTTTTGTAACTCTACGGACCGTAGCCCGCCAGGCTCCTCTGTCCATGGGAATCTCCAGGCAAGAATACTGGGGTGGGTAGACATTCCCTTCCCCAGGAGGTTTTCCCAACCCAGGGACTGAACCCAGGTCTCTGGCACTGAAAGTGGATTCTTTACCAGCTGAGCTACCCAGGAAGCCCACTCAGACTATGGGGAAGCTCAGCTAAGCACACAGCGGGGGTGTCGACTAAAAAGAAGCACAACTTGAGAGCGGCGAGTTCAGTTTTATTTGGGGCAACATGAGGACTTCAGCCCTGGAGGCATCAGCTCAGTTAGTCTGAGAGACTGCTGAGAAGGTCAGCATATGAAACTCTGCTGAAGGGACAGTTCAGTGCAATCAAGCACTTACTTTATAAGAGGTTTCCTGCCAGTCACAAGGGTCTGATGTCATCATGAAGGGATTTAGTACCTCTCTAGACATGAGGAGATGCAAGGACTGAGATCATAAACTCTGTTCCTGAAAGCATCCAGCTATCTGAAGACCTGTCCCACCAGCTCCCTGGAGCACAGGGTGCCTGGCTCCACCCTGCACTCCTCGGTGGGTGCTGAGGGTCAACAGCTACAGCAGCATGGGGCTCAGCCTCCACAGGGGCAGATGGCAAGTGCCCTTGTTCTTGTTGTCCGGTCGCTGGCAAATGCTCTTGGCAAGTGCCAGCCTGCAGCTGACAGGGGCCAAACTGAGCACAGTGAAAGGAAATAGCCCCAAGATAGAACTGAGATGTGAACACACGACTGGAAAGCGGTCATGGGCAGCCCTTGAGTGTTGAGACTTGATCTGCGGAAGCCCTGAATGCCGTCGGGACACACACCCATCTTTTGCCCTGGCTCAATTCCCGACTTTCAGAAGGGTGAGCAACAGAAATTACAGGGTGCTGGTTTTAAATCACCAAGTGGCACGAGATAAGGGAGCAGGGAGCCTTCATGACCCTGAGCCAAGGCCGTCATACATGTGAAAGCAAAGAGGATGTGCTTCAACTGTTTTTCCATGGAAATGCTGGCAGAAGTCCCTGCTTCTGCTTTCTGGATCAAAATCCAAAGTATCTCTGGATATAATAAGTAGCGTTTTCCAATACAAAATCATATGAGGGATTGGGCATGACATGGATTAAGTTATTTCCTATTTGTTAGTTTTAAATGTCAGCATCATGCCATTTCTACAGGGTCAGTGGAAATTCTCAAGAACAGAAAATGATGTGGAAAATTGGAAGTTTGGCTCTTTTGTAAAAATGAATATTCACCAAACGAAAAATTTTGTTTTTTTATTTAGAGAGTAAGATTGGCAGTCTACAGATCACTGAATTTGCATAATAGTATCATTAATGTGCTTTTACTGATATACAGAATACCATGTAACTTGACCATAACACGCATGTGCTATAAGACATTCAGAAATATTTAACTATTTGCTTCTTTTTAATTCTAAAATTTAGATTCATATACTATGGAAAATGTTTTTGCTTGCAGTAGAGCAAAAGGGCTGTGATATTTTAATTTTTCCATCAACAGTCTGTTTGGGCAAAATTGGAGCATCTACAGTTTACGATCTATAAGATGCCTGGAAGGCCACCGCTCTCTTCCATATCCTGGCTATAATTACTTCATCCCCTACTCCATCCTTAGTGAATAACTGTTTCACTGAAAAACCTGGCACAGATGGGTGGTTGTGTGAAAAATCTTGCTTTGCCTTGCTACAGGCTTGAAAGGGCTTGCTGTCCCTAAGTGCAGAGCCTCTTGGTAAAGACACACCAGTATTTCCACAAAGAGCCACACCATCATCTTTCCTGATATGCTTGTGTTGGGTAGATTCCCCAACTGTTTTCACAAGAAAAAATTTCAGTTCAATGTTAAGTTGTTTTATTTTCCTTACAATAAAATTATTTTCTAAAGTAAATTAAAATGTGTACAAATGGCTGCATCTCAGAAGCACAGGCGGCAGCAGCTGCACCGCACTCTCTCAAGCAGCCACGCCTCTTTCTTGCGCTTTTCTTTATCATGCTTCACAGATGCTGCAGTTGTTAGGCATTTAAGTTTTCTGGCATCTCTGTGTCAAGCAAGTCTCTTGGTATTATTTTTCCAGCAATGTTTTCTGACTGTGTGTTTCTGTATCATATTTTGTTTCTGTCTCACAATATTTCAAACTTACTCATCATTACTATGTTTGTTATGGTGATCTGTGATCAGAGATCTTTGATGTTACTCTTATCGTTGTTTTGAGGTGCCACGAGCTTCAGCTACGTAAGGCAGTGAGCTTAATCAGATATTTCGTGTGTTCTGGCTGCTCCATGGATGGGTCATGCCCCCACCTCCCTCCCTCTCCTCTGCACCCCCATTCCCTGAGACATGACGGTAACATCCCTATGATGGCCTGTAAGTGTCCGAGTGACAGAGTCACACACCTCTCACTTCCCATCAACAGCTAGAAATAATTAAGCTCGTTGAGGAAGGCATGTCAACAGCCCAGACTGGCTGAAAGCTAGGCCCTTTGAACCACACAATTAGCCAAGTTGTATGTGCAAAAGAAAAGTTCTTCATGTGTGACTCCAATGAACACAAGGCTAAGAAAGAAAAACAGACTTATTGCTGACATCCAGAAAGGTTTAGTCATCTGTATAGAACGTCATGTTGCCACGATATGTTTTTAAGCCAAAACTTAGTTCAGAGCATGGCCTTAGCTCTCATCAAGTATGTGAAGGCTGAGAAAGATGAGGAAGCTGCGGAAGGAAAATTCAAAGGTAGCAGAAGTTAGTTCACGAACAGCGAAGGGAAAACGAAAGGAAGTCAGTCTCCATAACATAAAACTGCAAGGTGAGGGACTTTCTCGATGGTCTGGTGGTTGACAATCCATTTTGCAATGCAGGAAACGTGGGTTCCTTCCCTGATGAGCACTGAGATCCCACATACCTCGGAGCGACTAAGCTTGTGCTCCACAGCTGCTGAGCCCTGTGACGCAGCTGGAGACTCCATGCACCTCAGCAAGGGATCTCACATGCTGCAACTAAGACCCAAAGCAACCAAATCAATACATATTGAAAAATGCAAGGTGAAGCAGCAGCAAATTATCTGGAAGATCAGGCTAAGATAATTAACACAGGTGGCCACACTGAAAAGCAGCTCTTCAATGTAGATGAAACAGCTTTACTTTGGAAGATGCCATCAAGAACTTTCATAGCTAGAGAGGAGAAGTCAATGCTTCAAAACCTCAAAGGACAGGAAGACTCTCTAGTTAGAGGGTAATGCAGCTGGTGACTTTAAGCTGAAGCTAATGGTCACTCACCATTTCAAAAATCCTAGGGCCCCGAAGAATTATGCTACACTTACTCTGTGCTCTCTAAATGCAACAACAAAGCCTGGATGATAACACATCTATTTAAAACACGGTTTACTGATTATTTTAAGCTCGTTCTTGACACCTACTGCTTGGAGAAAACAGATTCCTTTCAAAAAATTACTGCTCATTAACAACAAAATTAATGTTTTCATGCCTGTTAATACAACGTCCATTCTGCAGCTCATGTATGAAGGAGTCACTTAGATTTTCAAGTCTTATTTTTTTTAAGGAATCGTTTTGTAATGCTATAACTGTGATTCTTTGATGCATCTGGGTAAAGAAAATCGAAAGCCTTCTGAGAAGGATTCATCATTCGTGTGTGTGTGTGTGTGTTTAGTTGGCTGCTCTGTCTCGGCTGCAGCACAAAGGACCCCCTGTCTTTGCTGCAGTGTGTGGGGCCTTTAGCTGTAGCAGATTCTTAGCTGCTGCATGTGGCATCCCGTTCCCTGACCAAGGATCAGACCCAGGCCCCTACCCTGGGGGCGTGGAGTCTGAGCCACTGGGCCACCGAGGAAGTCCCGAGGCATGTCCATTCTAGACGCCATCTTTTTTAAATTTTTTTTCTAGATACTATCTTTTTTTTTTTCTAGATGTCATCTTAAAGCATTTGTGATCCACAGGAAGTCAGAATATCTACATTAAGAGTTTGGAAGACACTGATTCCAGTCCTCATGGGTGACGTCATGGTGCTCAAGGTGTAAGTTGAGGAAATAACTGCAAATGTGGTGGAAATAGCAAGAGAACTAAAATCATAAGTGGAGCCTGAAGATGTGACTGAGTTAGGAAAGTCTCAGGATAAAACACTAAAGGGAAGGGAGTTGCTTCTCGTGGAAGAGCAGAGAAAGGGGTTTCCTGCAGTGAAACCTGCTTCTGGTAAATGTGCTGTGAAGATGATTGAAATGACAACAAAGGATTTAACATATCATTGTTACTTAGTCACTAAGTCCTGCACAACTCTTTGCAGCCCCATGGATTGCAGTGCGCCAGGCTTCCTTGCCCTTCACTGTCTCCCTGAGCTTGCTCAAACCCAGGTCCGTTGAGTCCATGATGGCATCCAACCATCTCATCCTCTGTGATCCCCTTCTCTTCCCGCCTTCAATCTTTCCCAGCATCAGGGTCTTTCCCAGCGAGTCAGCTCTTCACATCAGGTGGCCACAGTATTGGAGCGTCAGCTTCAGCATCAGTCTTCTAATGAATATTCAGGATTGATTTCCTCTAGGACTGGCTGGTTTGATCTCCTTGCAGTCAAATGGATCTCAGGAGTCTTCTCTAGCACCACAATTCAAAAGCATTTTCCCAACCCAGGGACCAAACCTGCTTCCTTTACATCTCCCGTACTGGCAAACAGATGCTTCCTCACTAGTGTCACCCGAGAAGCCCTTAGAATATTGCATAATCCTGTTTGGTAAATCTTAGCACGTGGTGTCAGTGGTAAAGAACCCGCCAGCCAGTGCAGGAGACATAGAGACGTGGGTTCAATCCCTGGATCGGGAAGATCCCCTGGAGGAAGAAATGGCGATCCACTCAGATATTCTTGCTGGGAGAATCCCATGGACAGAGGAGTCTGGCGGACTATAGTCCATAGGGTCACAAAGAATCGGACACAACTGAAACGACTTATCATGCATGCATTTGATGAAGCAGCAGCAGGGTTTAGGAGGGCTGACTCCAATTTTGAAACAAATTATATTATGGGTTAAAATGCTATCAAACAGCATTGCATGCACAAATAAATTGTTCATAAATTAAAGAATCAGTTAACGTAGCAAACTTCATTTCTGTCTTATTTTAAGAAATCACCATGGCCACTCCAGCCTTCAGCAGCCACCACCCTGATCAATTAGCAGTCATCAACAGTGGAGCAAGACCCTCCGGCAGCAAAGATTATAGCTCACTGAAAGCTCAGATGACAGTGTGCAATTTTTATCAATAAGGGCTTTTTAATTAAAGAATGTACCTTTTTTAGACATAATACTATTGCACACTTAATAAACTATGGTATAATGCAAACGTAACTTGCGGGAAAACAAAGAATTTATGTTCCCCCCTTGATCACAGTATTCGCTTCATTGAGGCGGTCCAGAACCAAACACCCAGTACCTCCATGGTATGCCAGTAATGCTTTTGCAGAATAAATTTGAAAGAGAATTTCTTGTGTTTTATTTTCAATCCCACACTAGTTCTGTAAGCCTACTTCCCTGATTCTTCAACCGTGACCTGTTCCAATCAGAGGTTATCACATTTCAGACATTTCTGAGGTAGTAGAAGGGGAAAGCATAAATGGAAAAATGTAGCCGTACTTGCAGGCTGCCGTGGAGAATCTGAGCTGAGAAGCTGGGAACCCCCGCGCCATTTCCAGTTTAAATGAACAGCCTGGGCAGTGTCAGAAGAAGCAGGGGGGAGCCCGCAGGAGAGGAACGAGGAAGAGAAGGAAGGAACACAGCGAGGCGGGAAGGGAGTGAGGACTTTCCTTCCGGGCTTATGTCAGTCCACTAATGCTGCTCTGTGGTCACACCCCCCCCCTCCCCCCCAGCCTATGCTTTGCGTGTTTCTGTTCATCTTCTGGCTGTACACAGTAACTTCTCTGAATGTGAATCTTTAGATGCAACAGCCATATGTTAGGAAGGCCCCTGATTAGCAGAACCTTCAAGGCTCCTGAAGAGACAGGGTAACCTGCAGCTATGAATCCCACGGGGTGATGGAAAGTGCCCTGGAGAACACGGGTTCTCTCATACTTTGATGCCAGCCACTTAACCTTTCTTCAGCCCAAGGTTGTTGTGAATACTGAAAAGAAAGCAAAATGCCTTACTCTGTGGATCCCAAGAGCGACTTTCAAGAAGTTACCAGTCAGACATTACTGCAACAAGGAAAAAGGGCCATAGTTCCTAATTTTCACCCCTGAAACCATTTTCACCTGGACACCATGCAGTTGGTATACATGTGTTTGTCTCTTCAGGCTTTATACTCTATATTTTAATTTCATGGTAAAGCTGAATACATACCTTTAAACTGCAATTTTGTAAATGGACCTTTAGTTTCATTTTGTACAAGAGTCACAGAAAATAAGATGCAATGGATTAGATGGTAAATATTTTTATGCCATACACAAAACACACGTAGGTGTGTATTAGGCATATTCAGTGGGGGCTCCCTGGTGGCTCAGATGGTAGAGAGTCTGCTTGCAGTGCAGGAGACCCAAGTTCGATCCCTTGGTCGAGAAGATTCCTTGGTGCATGAAATGGCAACCCCCTCCGTGCTCTTGCCTGGGAAATTCCATGGACAGAAGAGCCTGGCGGTCTATACTCTGTGGGGTTGCATAGAATCAGACATGACTGAGTATCTAAACAACAGCAATAATAATTACTTCAGGGTCAATCCAGAGAATCCAGGATAATCCTCCCATCTCAAGATCCATAATATAATCACACCTGCAAGGTTCCTTTCAGGATACAGAGTAGCATTCTCAAGTTCCAGGGATTAGGATATGTGTGTCTTGCCACAGTCACTCACTAAGCTAAATTAAATATCCTATCACATGCCTGTGGGATATGCAAAGCAATTTGAATCTGTCATTTGAAACGTAAAGACAGAAATGTACAAAAGCAGGAAGCAAGCAAACACGTTGACTAGATTTAAAAAGATATAGAAGGAAACCACAAAATGATATCTGAAAAGAAGATAAAATTATAAGGCACTCAAGGAAGAATAAGTGTAAAAGAAAAGTAAATAAGACACATTATAAACAGACAATGGAGGAGACGCAGGAGACTAGGCTTCAATCCTTGGGTTGGGAAGATGCCCTGAGAAGGGATAGGCTCCCCAGTCTAGCATTCTTGCCTAGAAAATCCCATGGGTGGAGGAGCCTGGCAGGCTACAGTCCATGGGATTGCAAAGAATCGGACATGACTGAGAGACTTCACAATAATATTATATAAACAGACAAGAGAGTGAAAATGAGATGACAAGGTTAAAAAAGAGTCAGAGAGAAAATGGTTGAAATGGAAAAGAAGGAAAGACACCATGATACGTGCTGGAAAGAAGAGGAAAACATCTGAACAGAACAGATGTGCAAAATTATGACCCAAGAAAAACTCCTAGACATAACACAGAGCTCGAAAAGTCCCACCAATTTGCCATAAATGTGGATGGGCAAGAATCAGCTACTAAAATGATTAGAATTCAAAGGGAAAGACTATATCCTTAGTGTTTCCAGGCAAAAGGGTGAAATAACTTAGAAGAATAAGATAATTATACAGGCATCAGTCTTCACAACAACTTACACATCAAAGCACAATGGAGCAGCAGTTCCTGAAAGCAGAGTCAATGAAAGCTTTCTTTTTTTTTAATTTTTCATTTCACCTTTACCATTTCTTAAAATTTAATTTTTTTATTTTACTTTACAGTACTATATTGGTTTTGCCATACGTCAACATGAATCCACCACAGGTGTACATGTGTTCCCAATCCTGAACCCCCTCTCACCTCCCTCCCCACACCATCTCTCTGGGTCATCCCTGTGCATCAGCCCCGAGCATCCTGCATCCTGCACTGAACCTAGACTGGCGCTTCGTTTCTTACAAGATAGTGTACAGGTTTCAGTGCCATTCTCCCAAACCACCCCACCCTCTCCCTCTCCCTCAGAGTCCAAAAGACTGTTCTATACATCTGTGTCTCTTTTGTTGTCTCATACACGTTGACTAGATTTAAAAAGATATAGAAGGAAACCACAAAATGATATCTGAAAAGAAGATAAAATTATAAGGCACTCAAGGAAGAATAAGTGTAAAAGAAAAGTAAATAAGACACATTATAAACAGACAATGGAGGAGACGCAGGAGACTAGGCTTCAATCCTTGGGTTGGGAAGATGCCCTGAGAAGGGATAGGCTCCCCAGTCTAGCATTCTTGCCTAGAAAATCCCATGGGTGGAGGAGCCTGGCAGGCTACAGTCCATGGGATTGCAAAGAATCGGACATGACTGAGAGACTTCACAATAATATTATATAAACAGACAAGAGAGTGAAAATGAGATGACAAGGTTAAAAAAGAGTCAGAGAGAAAATGGTTGAAATGGAAAAGAAGGAAAGACACCATGATACGTGCTGGAAAGAAGAGGAAAACATCTGAACAGAACAGATGTGCAAAATTATGACCCAAGAAAAACTCCTAGACATAACACAGAGCTCGAAAAGTCCCACCAATTTGCCATAAATGTGGATGGGCAAGAATCAGCTACTAAAATGATTAGAATTCAAAGGGAAAGACTATATCCTTAGTGTTTCCAGGCAAAAGGGTGAAATAACTTAGAAGAATAAGATAATTATACAGGCATCAGTCTTCACAACAACTTACACATCAAAGCACAATGGAGCAGCAGTTCCTGAAAGCAGAGTCAATGAAAGCTTTCTTTTTTTTTAATTTTTCATTTCACCTTTACCATTTCTTAAAATTTAATTTTTTTATTTTACTTTACAGTACTATATTGGTTTTGCCATACGTCAACATGAATCCACCACAGGTGTACATGTGTTCCCAATCCTGAACCCCCTCTCACCTCCCTCCCCACACCATCTCTCTGGGTCATCCCTGTGCATCAGCCCCGAGCATCCTGCATCCTGCACTGAACCTAGACTGGCGCTTCGTTTCTTACAAGATAGTGTACAGGTTTCAGTGCCATTCTCCCAAACCACCCCACCCTCTCCCTCTCCCTCAGAGTCCAAAAGACTGTTCTATACATCTGTGTCTCTTTTGTTGTCTCACATACAGCGTTATCATTACCATCTTTCTAAATTCCATATATATGTGTCAGTATACTGTATTGGTGTTTTTCTTTCTGGCTTACTTCACTCTGTATAATCGGCTCCAGTTTCATCCACCTCATTAGAAATGATTCAAATGTATTCTTTTTAATGACTGAGTAATACTCCATTGTGTATATGTACCACAGCTTTCTTATCTGTTCATCTGCTGATGCTTTCTTTATTAAGTACCAAGTTTGTTGGAAAATAATTTTTAACACTCAGGTGCTCAGAGAAGGCTACACTCATGCATCCTCTCTGTGGAGTCTATTAGAAATGAACTTGACCCGACCAGGATGGAAAGCTTTGACCAACAGAGCAATAGTGAGTGTTTTATATATTGGATTTTACAACTGAGTCTAGAACAAAACGTGAAAGAAGAATATGCCCATCATACGCTCTGGTGAAATAAAGAACGTGAGAGAGACAGGAAAAAAGGGGATGAGCCGTGGATCGGTGTGTAGATGCCAGTGAATACCGGCCGGGCGGTGACAGGTGAGTAAAAGCACGGGAAAGGGGGATGGAGAGCACTTATAAAAGTATAAAAGCAATTATCTCCAGAACAAAGAGCAAAAGCGGAAACTGAAATCTTCATATTTACCAAAATAAAAATTTAAAGCAGAAAAGACATGCCAACTACAGAAAGAAACACGGTAAGCACAGTATGCACAGCAAACACGAAACAGCAAAGCGGCTGAGCCCGCATGCACCAGTCGCAGCAGAGCCTGCGGGCCTCGCTCGCACCCTGAAGGAAGAGCTCGCCCAGTTGGGTGAGGGAGCTTCCCTGGCACTCCAGAGGCTGGGCCTTTGCCTTCCAGTGCAGGAGGTGTGGGTTTGACCCCTGGTGCGGGGGCTAAGTTCCCCCATGCTCCACGCTCAAAAAATCAAGACATAAAACAGAAGCAGCATCATAAGGAATTCAATAACAGCTTTGAAAATGGTCCGCATCAAGAAAATCTTTTTAAAGAATTGGATCAGGAAGCAAAATCTACCTCAATGTGTATGCAAGAGAACACCTAAAGCAGGGATTCAAAAAGGCTAAAAATAAAGACGAGGACAGAGACAAAGGTGAATTATATGAAAGCATCGATTGCTATTCTGACAGCCAAATAAAACTGAATTCAGACCCCCCCCCCCAAAATTAAGAAAGCTGCATCATGCTAAGAGCAAATGCTCGGGAGAAAAGAGTGCTGCGTTCTGTGTCTGATTCTCTCCATAAGGTTGTGACCACAGGGGAGCAAATGGAACCCCCATATTCCCACATATGCAGTGGTAATGATGATTTGATCACACAGACATTACTGTCTTTCTGAAAGACACACAATCTACCTTCAGGTAATGGGGAAGCAATTCCTGGCATCAGCCAAACGTCAGCACTAAGCTGAGTAGCATATCCACCAGTGTCCAGAGTATTCGCAAGTGCTCCTCAAGAAGAGTTTTTAAGGAAATATCATTTAAAACTAAGGACTTCCTGACTCTTTTGGACTTCTGAGATGACTGAACTATATTTCGTGTGTGGATCTCCAAAGGGAGTAACCTGCTGACTCCTGTGGCAAGACGCCAAGGAATAATTGTCAGAAGTCCACCTGCCGCTGCCGCTGCTGTGTCTCTCCAGTTGTGTCTGACCCTGTGCGACCCCAGAGACGGCAGCCCACCAGGCTCCCCCGTCCCTGGGATTCTCCAGGCAAGAACACTGCAGTGGGTTGCCATTGCCTTCTCCAATGCATGAAAGTGAAAATTGAAAGGGAAGTCACTCAGTCGTGTCTGACTCTTCACGACCCCAAGGACTGCAGCCCACCAGGCTCCTCCATCCATGGGATTTTCCAGGCGAGAGTGCTGGAGTCGGGTGCTATCGCCTTCTCCGAAAAATTAATCCCACCAATACTGTCTCTAATAGTTTGCCACCTACAGAATTTCCAGATGTATTTTCAGTTTGCAGAGTAAATAGAGAATTAGGAACCTCACTCAGTCTTGACTAGAAGTTGGAAGTTTTCATTGCAACAGTAGACCCTGGAAGAACAGGCATTCAGAGACGTGAGTATCTAGGGAAATGGTGAAATCTTTGTGAAATCCAGGGAAATGGTGTAGATGACCCTCTGTAAAAGCAGAAGTAGAAACACAGGCCTAGAGAACATGTGCATGGGCGCAAGGAAAGGGGGGTGTGGGAGGGGACCTGGAGGTTGGAGACCGACACGTGTGTGCTGTCCACACGAAGCACAGAATCGACGACTGTGCGAGTCTTCCGTGTGGAATGGGGGGCTCTCCTCAGTGTTCAGTGGGGATCTAAAAGGGAAGGAAATACAGAACAGAGGGGATGTATGGATGCGTATAGCTGATTCACTTTGCTGTACAGTAGAAAGTGACACAGCATTGTAAAGCAACTATATTCCACTAAAAACTATTTTTAAGGAAACAAAGATGTGAGCTGATTTTATAAGATTTGAGGACACCTTTGGGCATATAAGTTATCAGATTTACAAAGCCCCCTGAATGAACTATCTATTTATGCAAACATAAAGCAAAATTCATAATAGAAAATCCAATATTGGTGTATTTGTGACTGTAAGGCCTAATCAATGCAACAATATAAATATAAAAATTAAATATATTATAATCATGAGTTCATTAGTTGTCTTTTCCTGTGGATGAACTGCTATACTTTTTATCAAGAGAATGAAAATTTAATTTTTAACATTGTAAATAGTGTGATCATGTATTCTAAGGGTTTAAATAGTAAAAATGAGAATGATCCCAATTCCATTACTAGCATGACCCGGACAACACCAAAAGAGAAGGCTAAGTGCCTGTGTTAATAACAGGTGGAAATACAAGTGGATGAGGAAGGCAAATGGTCAGAACAGAGCATGTTAATAATATGCATGGAGGAACTTGGACATGAGCTGGGTGGAGAAGTAGACAGTCTCACAAGTTTGGGATTAGATATGCAAGTCCTTCTAAACCAGTTAAAAGCTTTTTGATCTCCTCCAATGATATTGATGTTCCATAAAATGCAACCACTAAATCAACTTGACATTCTTCACCTCACTTATCTGATGGGCTTCCCAGGTGTCCTTGTGGTGAAGAACACGCCCTGCCAATGCGGCAGACCTGAGAGATATGAGTTCCATCCCCGGGTCAGGAAGATCCCCTGGAGAAGGAAATGGCAACCCACTCCGGTATTCCTGCCTGGAGAATCCCACGGACAGAGGAGCCTGGTTGAAAAGAGTCGGACACGACTGAAGCAACTTAGCAAGCGCACGTCTCTTTTGGCTTTTTCGAATTAATAATTGGTAAGTAGAACCCTGGATCTACAGTAGGATAGTAAGCCTGGATTCAACGAAAGACTTCTAGGGAAAGTGAACTAGAGAAGCTTAAGATTGATCTTGAAAGAAATATGCGGCATGCCTCAAGGGTCCACATGGGGACGTAAAGGCAGGGCTCAGGTGGGGACAACAACAGGGCTTAGGGCTGTCTCTTTATTAGGGTTAGTGCATGGGGTGCTTTTGGGTAGCGAGGCTAAGGCTGAGTGAGTCCATTCAAGCCAAAACAGTGGAGCTTTAACAAGCTCTACAGGGGTCTTCTCTAAGAAGCACACAGAGAGGGCCCTGGGAGAAGAGGGAGACTTGGCCACAGGACACATCTGAAACTTACATTTGCTTGTGACTCTGCCAGCTGTTATCTAGAGTGTGAAACGATTTCAATCTGAAATGAAATGGAGAATCCCACACATTTAAGGCGGCGGGGGGCAAGGTGGGCAAAGGGGAGAATCTCAAGAACAGGGAGACTTATTTCCCTGCCTGATCTACGGAAACCTGCAGTTGATCTCCTGAGCAATGACTGTCTGCCAAGAGGCCCCTCCCCTTAAGCCAATTAACTCACCATGTGGACTCTAATCCAGACTTCCCACCCTCAGGCAGTCTTTGCATGTCCAGCCTATAAATACAACCCATCCCAAACTCTCACCAGACTTGCCCATAGCTGGCTGCAATTTGCATTTCCCAAATTATTTTATTTTTTATCCACTCTTCCCCCCTCCCCCCCCACCCCGAACCCAGC
>SJYG01000746.1:1043741-1057205 GCA_006410535.1 Litocranius walleri | reverse complement strand
CAGCCCCTGAAAGCTCAACATTCAGAAAACAAAGATCATGGCATCTGGTCCAATCACTTCATGGGAAATATATGGGGAAACAATGGAAACAGTGGCAGACTTTATTTTTTCTGGGCTCCAAAATCACTGCAGATGGTGACTGTAGTCATGAAATTAAAAGACGCTTGCTCCTTGGAAGGAAAGTTATGACCAACCTAGGTAGCATATTCAAAAGCAGAGATATTACTTTGCCAACAAAGGTCCATTTAGTCAAGGCTATAGTTTTTCCTGTGGTCATGTATGGATGTGAGAGTTGGACTATAAAGAAAGCTGAGCGCTGAAGAATTGATGCCTTTTAACTGAGTTGTTGAAGAAGACTCTTGAGAGTTCCTTGGACAGCAAGGAGATCCAACCAGTCCATTCTGAAGGAGATCAGCCCTGGGTGTTCATTGGAAGGACTGATGCTGAAGCTGAAACTCTGATACTTTGGCCACCTGATGCAAAGAGCTGACTCATTGGGAAAAACTCTGGTGCTGGGAAAAACAGAAGGCAGGAGCAGAAGGGGATGACAGAGGATGAGGCGGTTGGATGGCATCACTGACTGGATAGACATGAGTTTAAGTGAATTCCAGGTGTTGGTGATGGACAGGGAGGCCTGGTGTGCTGCAGTCCATGGGGATACAAGGAGTCAGACATGACTGAACAACTCAACTGACGTGAACTGAAGATTATTTTCCCATATAGGACTTTATAGAGTATTGCGTAGAGTCCCCTATACTATACAGCAGGTCCTTTTCATTTATTTTTTAATAATTTTTTGATTGGTGCAAAATTGCTTTACAATTTTCTGTTGGTTTCTACCATACCACGGCATGAATCAGTCATAATTATACGTATATTCCTTCCCTTCTGAGCCTCCTTCCCTTTCTCTCATCCTGCCCCTCTAGGTTACCACCAGGCTGGGCTCCCTGTGTTATTTAGCAACTTCTCACGATCTATGTTACGCACGTTAGTGTGTGTGTGTCAGTGCTCTTTCCTCATTTCGTCCTACTCTGACCGTCCCCCTCCATTTTCGTAAGTCTGTTCTCTACCGGGTCCTTCAGTGTCATTTTTCTGGATTCCAAGTAGATGCGTTACTATATGACACTGGTTTTTCTCTTTCTGCTTACTTCATTCTGTATAACAGGCTCTCGGTTCACCCACTTCACCACAACTCGCTCAAGTCAATTCATTTTCTATGGCTGAGTAATATTCCATTGTATAAATGTACTATAACTTTTTCCATTCATCTGTCAGTGGACCTCTAGGTTGCTTCTGTGACCTCGATTTTAAGTATTGCTTCAATGAACATTGCATGGGGTCCATGGGATTTAAGCTTGCCCTCATTTACCTCTTTACCCAGATTGACAAGGGTACGTGCAAGAGAGGGCCCCACCCTGGCAGAGCACCGTGGAGGCCGAGACGGCACCCCCAGTCCGCGAGCTGCACTCTGGACGGCAGCGCATCGCTCTGCTTCTTATGCTATAAAAACGTGTTGCTGCCTTTCCTGGTTCAGGATGCAACCTGAAATGTCTTATGAGGAAACAGAAGGAGAAATTTTGCAAACCTCCTGGTTCCTTGGAGTGTATAGCCCTTTCTGTCATATCTTATTAACAATCATATATCTTATAGTATCTCAGCTGATGAGCTGAATCACAGAAAAAGCAAACAAATGAAAATGTTATCCCTAGCTCTCATGTACTTTGATTTGAAGAAGATAGTTTGAAATTGGTTTCTAAATTTCTGTGAAGATTTTAATGAAACATGAATACATGTAAAAAAAAAAATTGTTGATGTCCTGTCCAAATTCCTTCTAAACTCTGTTCATTAAACTGTTGATTTGGCTTATGAAGCAAAAGTAAATTTTGAAAAATTCCATTCAGTTTATAAATGTCTTAGAAAAGAAACAAAGAGATTTCACCTTGCTGAATTTTCTGCAAACCTTTACACAGCAGTGCTAAAGTGTGTGATTTGCTTATCTGTGAGAGTGAGGATTTTGTAGTGAGAATTTTTTTTTAATCACTTTTCAGTTTGTTTGAAATATGCAGAGGGACATTTACGGTGTTTTAGATTTTACTGAAATAAAAGATGATAGCCTTTCACATGTCTAGAGGATGACTCTGTGATGAAGAGAGTCATCGTGTCTGACTGTTTCCGACCCCATGGACGGTAGCCACCAGGCTCCTCTGTCCGTGGATTCTCCAGGCGTGAATACCGGAGTGGGTTGCCATTTCCTTCTCCAGGGGATCTTTCTGACCCAGGGATTGGTCTCCTGTGTCTGATCTCATGTGTCTACTGCACGGTGGGTGATTCTTAATCACTGAGTCACGGGAGATATATTAAAATGTTGGCCTATTGTAAAATCATATTTCAAAAGTTTGGGACAAGAAAAATGTTCTGCAATTCAGAAATATTTACATGGAGGATAAAACAATGGGAAAAGAATTACAATAAAACAGAAACTTGTGTGCTGTTTCTCTTAAACTGTTTAATGATCTCAAAAGGGCCATAATGAGTCACAGAAAGGATGAGCTGACCACTCATGAGTTATTTGATACTATGTGTGGGTTGCAGCAAAAACTCACATGATGAAATACATGACACATTTACTGGAAATTCAAAAGTGCATCTACAGAAAAGGGAAGCCGCATTCCATAGGACTTTCTCAACATCTTTACAAAAGCTGTAATTTAAAATTTGGAATCCAATTTTGATTTTACAAGTTCAAATTATCTCTGGGTATTAAATCCATTTTCCTGTAGGAATGCAACTTATGATGAAATCCATTGAACTTCTGAATGCTTAAAAATGATGGGTATTTAGACATGGCTAATCTATATAAAAACTTTATAGATGAAAATGACCTAAATGGCAAGCCGTTCATCTGCCAGACAAGCATATAGCTACAGTGTGGACGACTTCACTGCACTTTTTATTTCAGTCACTATAAAAGGCATGTAGCGGCATCTCATTCTTCTTTTAATTTCCAGTTCATTAATGGCATATGATGCTTATATCTTTCTCTTATGTTTATTTGCCATCTGTGCATTTCCTTTGTTGAGTTTCAAATATTTTTCACATTTTATAATTAGGCTTTTTGTTTCTTTTTTATTGAAGGTGTTTCCCCCCCCCCCTTGGTTTTATAGATTATTTTTTAAAGCACTTAAGACAATTTAAATATAAGTCTAAACAGAGTTACTCTCAAAGTCCACGATGATGCAGAAATGCATTCTTTCTTCCAGACACTTGCCAGCATCTTCCAAGTTTTCTCTTAGTGAAGAAAAGGGTCTGATATTTCGTTCATCTTCACCCTTCTTATCTACCAAGTAATCCTCAGTGTTGGTGCAGCAAGAGTGGGCACCCTCGTCTTTTTCCTGGTCGTAGAGGAGCCTTAGACTTTTCTCCGCTGAGCATGATGTTAGCTGTTGGTCTGCCATGTGTGGCCTTCACTATGCTGAGACACGTCCGCTCTGCCCACTTCACTGAGTTTGTTTCCTTCCTGTTGAGTTTTGACTTCTTCATATATTTTCCATGCAAGTCCTTTGACATGATTTTAGCAAAGGTCTTTTCTCAATCAGTAACTTATCTTCTCGTTCTCCTAATAGTGCCTTCAGAGCATTTTTAATTTCAGTGATATTCCACTTTTCAGTTTTTGTTGATTGATTGTGCTTGTGGTGTTATATCTGAAAAAACTCCAGGAGCTTGCAGCTCTTAGGCTGCGCAGTGCTGGGCCTCCAGCAATTAGTGCTTGAGCTTTCCTTCTGGTACACAGTTCAGTCATGTGTTTTTGTTCCAAGTAAGCTGTGAATCCCGTTAGTCAACTGTCTCTTCAATGTCAGGGTCGGGTCTTGATCTATAACCTCAGTTCTTTGATAGATCAAGGGATAGTTGGTGATTTTCAGTTTGTTTACCTTTTTTCCTATTTCAGGGATGGGATTCATACCTTCCAACCTCCTTACATGTCAGACCAGAAGCCAGGCGTCCCTGGGTGACATTATTGGAAAACTGATACTTAATTCCTACAAATTGAAAAGGACTGCCATTGCTGGTAAGTAAAACCCTAAGTACTCCATGGTCTTATGCTTCTGTTGAAAGCCTGTTTAGTTTGATGTTGCCATATTAGACTAGCACCAAGAATCAACGTAGTGTAGCTTTGATAAGAACAAAAGTTCAAGTCAAAGTGAATTTTACCTTTAACTGTGTTCAATTTTGCCACTACATAAAAGAATAAAAAGATATCCTAAAGGCAAAATGAAGTTCAGAGAAGTAATACTGAAAAGAAACAGAAAGATTTAAAGTATCCTATTCTATTGTGGAATGGAAAAAAAAAACCCACACCATTGTTATTTTAAAATAAAATTTAGGTAATATTTCTTTAACTCCATCCATTATGTTGATGTTCTCCTTTAAAATTCTTAAATTTATGTACCTCTAGAATATACAATAATGTGACCTGATAAATAAAGAAATTTTAAAGTTAAACCGAAAAATCAAAGGGCAGAAAGGAACATAAAATACTGCTATATTTTTCACACATGTTGCCTTTTGTTAGCCCTACTGTTAGTTACTATTAATTGTCACTGTTACTAGTCCTATTGTTGCTGTGCTTAAATAATAGCTGTACGTAACAGGGGATTCCCAGCTGGAGCTAGTGATAAAAAAAAAATCAACCCACTTGTCAATGCAGGAGACGTGGGTTTGATCCCTGGGTCAGGAAATATCCTGCAGGAGGGCATGGGTACCCACTCCAGTATTCTTGCCTGGAAGATCCCACGGACAGAGGAACGTGGTGGGCTACAGTCCATATAGTCACAAAGAGTCAGACACAGCTGAGAATAACAACAATAAAAAAATTAGATAACAAAGAGGAATACAGAATTTCAAGCATCTGTTCTTCATATTTTTGTGTTAAAGTAATAACTCATAATTTAATATGCAGACAATTATTTCATATATCCTACTATTATAGTATTTTTGCCTGATATGCCTTTGTCCTGCACTGCCTTTGAAAATCCGGTCACCCTGTTTAACCTTCACACTAAGAAGTACAGGCTTTCTCATGGAAACTTGGAAGCTCGAGGCAATGGCCGAGGAGCCAGTAAAGAAGCGGGTCTAGCAGGTGCCATGATGAAACCCCAAGAGCCACCCAAGCCCACAAAGCATCTGCCACTCAGCTTTCTTGTTATGACCAACCTAGACACCATATTAAAAAGCAGAGACATTACTTTATCAACAAACGTCTGTCTAGGCAAGGCTATGGTTTTTCCAGTAGTCCTGTATGGATGTGAGAGTTGGACCGTAAAGAAAGCTGAGCACTGAAGAATTGGTGCTTTTGAACTGCATGTTGAAGACTCCTGAGAGTCCCTTGGACCATGAGTAGATCCATCCAGTCCATCCTAAAGGAGATCAGTTCTGAGCGTTCGTTGGAAGGACTGATGCTGAAGCTGAAACTCCAATACTTTGGCCACCTGATGCGAAGAGCTGTATCATTTGAAAAGACCCTGATGCTGGGAAAGATTGAGGGCAGGAGGAGAAGGGGGCGACAGAGGATAAGATGGTTGGATGGCATCACTGATTCAATGGATGAGTTTGGGTGGGCTTCAGGAGCTGGTGATGGACAGGGAGGCCTGGTGTACTGTGATTCATGGGGTTGCAAAGAGTCGGACATGACTTAGCGACTGAACTGAACTGAATAATGAGTGATGTTGGCCATCTTTTCATCTGTTTATTAGTCATCTTATGTCTTCTTTGGAGAAATGTCTGTTTAGGCCTTCTGCCTACTTTTTGATTGGGTCGTTTTTCTGGTATTGAGCTGTATAAGCTGCTTGTATATTTTGGAGATTAATCCTTTGTCAGTTGATTCCTTTGGTATTATTTTCTCCCATTTTGAGGGTTGTTATTTCACCTAATTTATATTTTCTTTGCTGTGTCAAAACGTTTAAGGTAATCAGGCCCTGCCTGGTCATTTCTGCTTTTATTTCCATTGCTCTAGGAGGTGGTCACAGCGGATCTCACTGTGCTTAATGTCACGGACTGTGCCGCCTGTATATCCTCTAGGAGCTTTATGGTCTCTGGCCTTACATTTAATCTTTAACCCGTTTTGAGTGTACTTTTTTGTATTCTGTTAGGAGGTGTTCTGGTTTCCTTGTACTTGTAGCTGTCCAGTTTTAACCTAGCACTCTGCTTAAACTTGTTTTGCTTATACGTTTGATTGCATGGTGCCTAACGGTGTGTCATTATAGTGTCTTCCACAGAAGCTTCCTGCTCGGTGTTCTTTAAGCTTATAAAGTGAAGCATTTTATTCACGATTACCTGGAATCCAGAAAACTTTTTTTTTAACATTTTAATGTTGTAATTTTATCTTTTTTGTATACCTTGTTAAATAGATTTTTCATTAGTCTCTTATAAACAGCTCAAGATTGGATTTTGTTTTATAATATAAACTAATATTGTGTATGCTTGCAGTTATTGATCATATTGGTTCCATTTTCAGTCATTTCATGACCTACTTACTGTCTTATTCTTGTCATCTTGTTCTAGTTTCTCGTCCCACTTGGCCATGATAGAAATTATTTATAAATCGCTGAATATTGAATTCTACTTGTTATTATTTTGTTAAGAATTTTTATATCTCTATTTAAGAGGGATATTGGGTTGTCTTTTATCTTTTTTATTTTTTTAGTGCTATCTTTGTTTTTGTTATCAGGGTTACTAACTTCACAAAATGGGAAATTTTCTCTTTATCTTAGTATTCTCTTTGGAAGAGATAAGGAATTGTTAATCCTTTAAACATTAGGTAGAATTCTTCAAATGAAACCATCTGGACTTGAAGATATTTTTAGGGATGTTATTAATTATAAATTTAATTTACTAAATAGTTGCAGGGTATTTCAAATTATTTATTTCATGTTGTATGAGTTGTAGTATTTTGCAATTTTTGAGAAATTGGTATATATCTTTTTAAGTTGTCAAATTTATGGGTGTATAATTATTATTAATATAACTTTATTATCCTTTGGGAGTCTGTACTGTCTGTAGTGATATTTTCTATCTCATTTCTAATATTAGTAATTTGTGCTTGCTTTCTCTTTTTGTCAGTCTTACTAGAGAGTTGATAGTTTTATTATTTAAAAGAGAAGAACTTTGTCTCATTGATTTTATCTGCTGTTCTTGCTTGTTTTCAGTTTCATTGATTTTATCTATCATCTTTATTTTCTTCCTTATAATCACTTTGGAATTATTGTGCCCCCTTTTTCTAAGTCCTTGAGATCTGAGATATATAAGCCATTGGATGCTTCTCTTCTTATATAATGTAATATTCAACACTGTAAATTTCCCTCTCAAAACTGCTACAGTTGGATCCACAAATTTCATGCTATAGTTTTATTTTTATTCAAGTTCAACGTATCTTTAATTTCTTTTGAAGCTTCCTCTTTAACTCAAGAGTCATTTAGAGATGTTTTACTTGGTTTCCAACTATTCAGAGATTTCCCATTTATATTTCTGTTATTACTTCTGGTTTGATCCCAGTGTGCTCAAAGAACATAATTTGTATAATTCTTTCCAATTTGTGTTTTGATGCACAATACAGCCTGTCTTAGTACATGCCCCGTGGGCACTTGGAAAGAATGTATATTCTGATGTTGAGTAGAATCTTTTAGCAAATGAGATCCTTTTGGTTGATGGTTTTTGGTTCTTTAATGCCTGGCTGATTACCTCTGTATCTGTTCTGTCAGTTGTGAGAGTGGTGCTAAATCTGTACTTAAGTCTTGGGATCTTTCTATTTTCCTCTCTGCTTTTGTCGGTTCCTGCTTTCCACATTTGACAGTTCACTCGTTTGCTGCACACACACGTGTAGGACTGCTATGCAGCACGAGGGACTTGCCTTTCATCATTGAATGCTATGATCTATTTCTCTGGGTATTTTCTTTGCTGTAAAGACTACAGAATTTAATATTAATATAGTCACTCTTTCTTTCCTTCGAAAAATCTTGGCATCTGATATACTATCTTCCAGCATTTTATTTTTAACCTACCTCTGGGTGAGGTGAGTTTCTTATAGACAGCATATGGTTGGCTCATGCCATCTTTTAAATATCTTAGGAGATTGTTTTTCCTTTTCTGGGAATGTCCCCATCACCGTGACAGACCAGCTAAGTTGGTGAGATGTTGGTTTTAAAGTCATTTTTGTGATTTATCAGCATTAGGTTTGGTAAGGACAAACACTTATTTCCTCCTATGAAGATACTCTCACAGCTATTAGTTGGAAGCGTGAAGTCATACTCCTTTGCACGCACGCATGCTAAGTCACTTCAGCCATGTCTGACTCTTTGGAGTGCGGCCCACCAGCCTGCTCTGCCTGCGGGGCTTCTCCAGGCACGCACGCTGGAGTGGATTCCTGTGCCAGGGAAGTCTTCCCAAGCCAGGGAGGTCTCTTCCGTGGCTCATGTCCAACCTGCATTGGCAGTGCATTATTTAGCACTAGTGCCACCTGGGAAGCCGAGTATTTCTTCGCTTGGTCCTTATTTCCTGCTGATTTCTTCCAGCTTCTAGACCATGGTGGCTCAGGTTTGGAAGAAGATGCCCCTAACGCTACGGAAGCCCGGAAGAAGCTTGCATAGCTTGTCACTAAGAATATAAACCACAGGAAAATGCAGGTACAATCTCTCTCCGCTCTGGAAGCCCTGGCTGGCTTAGAAAAGCTCCCCCCGGGGTTTCCTATAAGCTGTTTTGGAAAAATCCAAGTGAACTTTTGGCTGACACAGTACAAGCCTGATGTGTGTCAGTCCCACCCGTCACAGGGCCTTTGCACATGTGGCTCCTGGGAGCTTCTCCCTTTTATTATTTACATGCTGACTCACTCATTTAATTCATGGCCACGCAGAAGTGTCACTTCCTCAGGCTCCTTCTTCAATATTTCTGTCTGTAAGATTCCGCCCCCTCTTTCTATTCTCTTGGACTCTGTCATTTTTTTTAATTTCTATTTTTTTCAACACTAAAGCATTTCGTATTGGGGTGCAGCCAGTCAGCAGTGCTGGACCACGCAGGGACGCAGCTGTGCATATGCACGGACGTTGTCATCTGTCTTCATCCTGTGACTGTTGCTGAGCCAGGCTGAGAAGAACTCACAGAAGGATTAACCAGAGAAGAGAGGAGAGTTTTATTCACCTTCCGAGAGAGGAAGGGGCCAGACACATGGAGTGGTGTGGGCTCCAAGGGTGGCGGTTTGAACCTTTTGTTGAGCTCTAATGGGCCTGGAAAATCCCATGGACGGAGGAGCCTGGTGGGCTGCAGTCCATGGGGTCACTGAGAGTTGGACACGACTCAGTGACTTCACTTTTCACTTTCTTGCATTGGAGAAGGAAATGGCACCCCACTCCAGGGTTCTTGCCTGGAGAGTCCCAGGGGCGGGGGAGCCTGGGAGGCTGCCGTCCATGGGGTCGCACAGGGTCGGGCACGACTGAAGCGCCGCAGCAGCAGCGGCAGCAGCAACGGGCGAGCCGCAGGAGGCAGCGGGCTGAGCTGAGGTCTGCTCCGGCCCCTAGCAGTCTCCAGGCCGGCTTCTCCGTGAGGTGTGGTTTTTCTGAGAACAGACTTACTGACCTCAGAAAGTTCCAGTTCTGAGTGGCTACTGACAGGTGTGTTATTCCATTTTGAACCATGTTAGGTGGGTTTGCAGCGATCGCTACCTGGCATCCTAGCTCATCAATCTGCTGGTTTATTTCCCTCTTTCTGCCCCCTCTAAAGTATCCAGTCTGCTGGAGGCTGGGGTGTGTCTGCCTTGATCCCCATGATGTCATCAGTGCCTCAAAACAGTACCCGACTCAGAAGAGTCACTTAAGTGTTTGTCAGAATGTGGCCAGAAAGGGGATTCAAAATTTCTCTTTGCTTCTCTAGAACCTTTCAGCGCATGTGTTTGAATTTATTTGGTTTATTACAGTTTGCTCAAAATATGTGATTGTGTAAATAACTTATCATTCTTTTGGAGGAAAAGTCATGTTTTGACACTTGAGGTTTACTTTCAGAACAATCTTATCAGTTCTATTCAGTCCAGTTCAGTTGCTCAGTCAAGTCTGACTCTTTGCAACCCCGTGAGCCGCAGCATGCTAGGCCTTCCTGTCCATTACCAATTCCTGGAGTCCCCCCAAACCCATGTCCTTTGAGTTGGTGATGCTATGTATAGTAGAAATTTCTCTGGACTTGTATTAAGAGGTTTGGACCATTCCTTAAGTAGAGTAATGATTAAATGAATTTTTCCCAACTGTTTTTTTTTTTTTTCTTTAAAATTCTTTTGACCAGTTGCCATAAAGCATGGAGGGGTCAGGGGGAAAGATTAGCAAAAGGGATAACCGGTTTTATCCCACTAGTTTTCCCAGGAGTCATAATACATTCTTTTCATTAATAGGATGTTGTATGAACATTCTAGAGCTGTGAGCATTCACTTGGAGACACTGAAGGTACTGTGATGTAACTGGGAGGTATTTCCTCAGACTGTGTAAGTATGAAACCTTGTAATAAACTAAATCCCTGATGGCTCAGCAATAAAGAACCTGCCTGCAATGCAGGAGACGTGGCTTCCCTGGGTTGGGAATATCCCACGGAGAAGGGAATGGCAACCCACTCCAGGACTTTTGCCTGGAGAGCCCCATGGAGAGCCCGTGGGGTCAAGAAAGAGTAGGACACCACTTAGTGACTAAACAAAGCAACGACCCGCATCTGCTAATCAAAGTCTGCGCAGCTGTTGTTGGGAGGAAAGAAATGACTCTGCTTTCAAAATTATTTTTTATTATTAGTTCTTTTAATGTGAAGCATATGAATATGTTTCATTATGTGTAAAATATATATTTCTATCAGACAGCAAAATTCAGCCTTTATTATATGAAGATCCTAAATGTTCTCTAAACAGCTTTAATATATACATATTAGGTATTAAAATGTAATTTAGTATATGATTTTGCTGTCCTCACTGAAGAACTGTTTTCAATGTGATAGACTTCAGACAAGTTTGTGGATCTTCCACTCATTGGGTTTTGAGACTTTGGGCATGCTAAAAAACTTCTTTAGGATTTCAAGGATTATTTTTCATGTATAAAATTTATATAAGAATCTCTATCATGGCTCCGAGAATTAAAAATATCTACAAAACCTATATAAAAGTCTCTAATACACCAAAAATAAATGTAAATATCATGATTTTTAAAGAAAATTTAATCATACAATTAAATATTTATTGCTATGCATCTCTAATTTTTTAATGTAAATAAAATCATAATTAGTAAAATTATTTGCCAAAGAAAGCATATTGTTGTTTTGGGAAGCATGTTCCCTGGGATATCCTATTTGCTTTGGGATGTTAAAAATATTTGACAGTTAGCTATGAGGATGTAAATTACTTCTTTGTAATAGTACTGGCTGGCACAACAAAGGATTTTGGTCAAGACTTGGTGGAAAAAACAAAACGAAAACAGAAAAACAAGTGGGAAAGTATTAAAATTTTACTTAATTTTCTTTTAAGGTTTTAAGTCCTATACTTTTAAGGACACAGAAAACTCCAGGACTGAATGACTATTCAGTTCAATCTCTCAGTTGTGTCCAACCCTTTGCGACCCCATGGACTGCAGCATACCAGGCCTCCCTTTCCATCACCAACTCCCAGAGTTTGCTCAAACTCATGTCCATCGAGTTGGTGATGCCATCCAACCATCTCATTCTCTCTTGTCCCCTTCTCCTCCTGCCTTCACAGCATCAGGGTATTTTCCAATGAGTCAATTCTTTGCATCAGGTGGCCAAAGTATCAGAGTTTCAGCTTCAGCATCATTCCTTCCAAAGAAATCCCAGGGCTGATCTCCTTCAGAATGGACTGGTTGGATCTCCTTGCAGTCCAAGGGACTCTCAAGAGTGTTCTCCAACACCACAGTTCAAAAGCATCAATTCTTCGGTGGTGCTCAGCTTTCTTTGTAGTCCAACTCTCACATCCATACATGACTACTGGAAAAACCATAGCCTTGATTAGATGGACCTTTGTTGGCAAAGTGATGTCTCTGCTTTTTAATATGTTATCTAGGTTTGTCATAACTTTCCTTCCAAGGACTAAGCGTCTTTTAATTTCATAGCTGCAGTCACCATCTGCAGTGATTTTGGAGCCCCAAAAAACAAAGTCTGTCACTGTTTCCATTGTTTCCCCATCTACTTGCCATGAGGTGAATGCCTAAGAGTTTATTTAACACATCGCCATAGCAACTTATTGAAGGCTGTGCCCTAAAGAAAGAAGTGACACCTTTCTAACTTCTACTAATGGGTGGATTCAGGTAGGGATGAGACAGTTCCCAAAGCTTTATAAGTCAGTGAAGCATATGTTGTGCAAATCCTTACTGTAAGACTTTGTACCTGCTTGTGAACTTGATGGCAATAACTGAGATATATCAAGTCCCCGTTATGGGCCAGTTATTTGCTATGGGATTTGCACCAAGAATTTATCCTAAACACAACTCTGTCCGGTCACTCTTAAAATCTGATTTGGATTTTCTTATTTAAAAATATTTTATTATGGAAAATGTCAAATGCAAACAAGATAGTACAGTATAATAAACCCTCAGGAATCCATCACTTTTATTAACTTAGAACCAATATTTTTTTTCATCCATAGACCCACATACTTAAACTTCTCACATTATTTTGAAGAAAATCTCAACCATCTTATCATTTCAGTCACAAATTTTCACTTTGTATATCTAAAAAAAAAGTTGTGTTTATGTTAATAATACAATCACAATTGTACTACTGCTCCTGATAGCTGGTTACCTATAATGATTTAATATCACAAATATCCCTTCAACAAATATCCAGGTTTCTCAAGATAGATGTGGAAGAAAAAAGGGAAGAAAACAAATAGTAATAGAAAATAAGTAAGAAATTAATAAATGTAAACAGAATATTTTAGTTTCTTTATGTTTTTCTGATGTTCAAGCTGGTTTTATTTTTATTTAAATTTTTAATTTTTACTTTATTTTGCTTTACGATACTGTATTGGTTTTGCCATACATTGACATGAATCAGCCATGGGTGTACATGAGTTCCCAATCCTGAACCCCCCTCCTACCTTCCACCCATATCATCTCTCTGGATCATCCCTGTGCACCAGACCCAAGCATCCTGTATCCTGTATCGAACACAGACTGGTGATTGATTTCTTACCTGATAGTATACATGTTTCAATGCCATTCTCCCAAATCATCCCACCCTCTCCCTCTCCCACAGAGTCTAAAAGTCCATTCTATACATCTGTGTCTCTTTTGCTGTCTTGCATAGAGGGTTATCATTACCATCATTCTAAATTCCATACATATGTGTCAGTATACTGTATTGGTGTTTTTCTTTCTGGCTTAATTCACTCTGTATAATAGGCTCCAGTTTCATCCACCTCATTAGAACTGATTCAAATGTATT
>SJYG01000746.1:1026562-1040351 GCA_006410535.1 Litocranius walleri | reverse complement strand
ATAAGTTGCTTGTATATTTTTGAGATTAATTGTTTGTCAGTTGCTTCATTTGCTATTATTTTCTCCCATTCAGAAGGCTGTCTTTTCACCTTGCTTATAGTTTCCTTTGTTGTGCAGAAGCTGTTAATTTTAATTAGATCTCATTTGTTTATTTTTGCTTTTATTTCCAGTATTCTGGGAGGTGGATCATAGAGGATCCTGCTGTGATTTATGTTGGAGAGTGTTTTGCCTATGTTCTCCTCTAGGAGTTCTATAGTTTCTGGTCTTACATTTAGATCTTTAATCCATTTTGAGTTTATTTTTGTGTATGGTGTTATAAGTGATCTAGTTTCATTCTTTTACAAGTGGTTGACCAGCACCACTTGTTAAAGAGATTGTCTTTAATCCATTGTATATTCCTGCCTCCTTTGTCGAAGATGATCACTGAGGACTGGCAGGAGGAAAGGGATGTTTCTAGAGGCTGGTGGGGGTACAGGGCAGGGATAGTGTTGACTCTGCCCCAGCACTGGGTGCAGCAAAGGTGAAACAGTGCTCACCTCTCTGGCTGGCGCTTTGCTGGGTGGGTGATGCCTCTGAAGGGCAGTGAGGTTGGGAGTGGGGAGTGGAGTTGACAGGTGAGGTCACCTGAGCTCAGAGAGGAGGAGTGACCGACCTGCGGCTAAAGTGCTTTGGGCAGCCAGAGATCTGTCTCCCGACCGCCAGCGAGCCTCTCTGGGTGACCCTCAGTGTGGAGAAACTTTTCATCTCTAACCTAGATGTTTTATCATCAGTGCTGTACAGATGGAGAAGTCTTGAGGCTGCTGTAAAAATAAAACTGAAAACCAGAAGCAGGAGGCTTAAGTCCAAATCCTGAGAACATCAGGGAACTCCTGAATCCAGGGAACATTAATCGATAGGAGCTCATCAAACACCTCCAGACCTACACTGAAACCAAGCACCACCCAAGAGCCAACAAGTTCCAGAGCAAGACACACCACGCAAATTCTCCAGCAACAGAGGAACACACCCCTGAGCTTCAATATACAGGCAGCTCAAGTTACTCCAAAACCATAGACATCTCATAACTCATTACTGGATGCTTCATTGCACTCCAGAGAGAAGAAATCCAGCTCCACCCACCAGAACTCCGACACAAGCCTCCCTAACCAAGAAACCTTGACAAGCCACTGATACAACCCTATCCACAGCAAGGAAACTCCATAATAAAGAGAACTCCACAAACTGCCAGAATACAGAAAGGCCACCCCAAATGCAGCAATATAACCAAGATGAAGAGACAGAGGAATACCCAGCAGGTAAAGGAGCAGGAGAAATGCCCACCAAACCAAACAAAAGAGGAAGAGATAGGGAATCTACCTGAGAAAGAATTCCGAATATTGATAGTGAAAATGATCCAAAATCTTGAAATAAAAATAGAAACACAGATAAATAGCCTGGAGAAGATGCAAAAAAGGTTTAACAAGGACCTAGAAGAAATAAAAAAGAGTCAATATATAATGAATAATGCAACAAATGAGATCAGAAACACTCTGGAGGCTACAAATAGTAGAATAAGGGAGACAGAAGATAGGATTAGTGAAATAGAAGATAGAATGGTAGAAATAAATGAATCAGCGAGGAAAAAAGAAAAACGAATTAAAAGAAATGAGGACAACCTCAGAGACCTCCAGGACAATATGAAATGTTCCACCATTCAAATTATAGGAGTCCCAGAAGAAGAAGACAAAAAGAAAGACCATGAGAAAATACTTGAGGAGATAATAGTTGAAAACTTCCCTAAAATGGGGAAGGAAATAATCACCCAAGTCCAAGAAACCCAGAGAGTGCCAAACAGGATAAACCCAAGGCGAAACACCCCAAGACATATTTTAATCAAACTAACAAAGATCAAACACAAAGAACAAATATTAAAAGCAGCAAGGGAAAAACAACAAATAACACACAAGGGGATCCCCATAAGAATAACTGCAGATCTTTCAATAGAAACTCTTCAGGCCAGGAGGGAATGGCAAGACATACTTAAAGTGATGAAAGATAATAACCTTCAGCCAAGACTACTGTACCCAGCAAGGATCTCATTCAAATATGAAGGAGAAATCAAAAGCTTTACAGACAAGCAAAAGCTGAGAGAATTCAGCACCACCAAACCAGCTCTCCAACAAATACTAAAGGATATTCTCTAGACAGGAAACACAAAAAGGGCGTATAAACCCGAACCCAAAACAATAAAGTAAATGGCAGTGGGATCATACTTGTCAATAATTACCTTAAACGTAAATAGGTTGAATGCCCCAACCAAAACGCAAAGATTGGCTGAATGGATACAAAAACAAGATCCCTGTATATGCTGCTTACAAGAGACCCACCTCAAAACAACGGACACATACAGACTGAAAGTGAAGGGCTGGAAAAAGATATTCCATGCAAATAAAGACCAAAAGAAAGCAGGAGTAGCAATACTCATATCCAATAAAATAGACTTTAAAACAAAGGCTGTGAAAAGGGACAAAGAAGGCCACTACATAATGATTAAAGAATCAATCCAAGAAGAAGATATAACAATTATAAATATATATGCACCCAACATAGGAGCACCGCAATATGTAAGACAAATGCTAACAAGCACGAAAGGGGAAATTAATAATAACACAATAATAGTGGGAGACTTTAATACCCCACTCACACCTATGGACAGATCAACTAAACAGAAAATTAACAAAGAAACGCAAACTTTAAAGGATACAATAGACCAGTTAGACCTATAGTCACTGTAAATGTAAATAGTCCACTCAAAAAAGCAGAGAATGTAGGCTTGGGTAAAAGAATAATATTCACTGTTGTATACAAAATAGATAACCAATAAGGACCTACTGAGTAGCACAGGGAACCTACCGTGCAGCATAGAACAGTATTCTGAAATAGCCTATATGGGAAAGAATCTGAAAAAGCACAGGTGCATGTAGACGTGGCACCAAATCACTTTGCTGTACTCCTGAAACTAACACAACATTGTGAGTCAGCTATATGTCAACATAAAATAAAAAGTTTTAAAAGAGATTGTGTTCACCTGTGGCTAATACATGTCAATGTATGGCAAAACAAATACAGTATTGTAATTTAAAAAATAAATTAATTAATTAAAAAAATTAGGAAAAAAAATAATAAAGTGGAGTGTGGGAGGATGAGTGGGGAGTGGTGAGAAATGAATCATGAAGCCAGGTAATCTTTTGAATTTTACCCTGATTCCCATGGAGAAGGGGCCTCCTGAGAGCCGCTGTTTCAGGTGTGTGCCTACAGACAGTTACACCTGTGCAGCACAGCTCTGTGAAGATCTGGATTTCCCATCCTAGCAAAGTGAAATTGCTCAGTTGTGTCTGGCTCTTTGTGACCCCATGGACACACACACAAAAAATGTATGTTAGTGTGTGCCACTAAGACTCCCGAAACGCTGCCTGATAACCATCCCATTCCCTGCACATGAGGCCTTCCTGTCCATCACCAGCTCCCGAGTTTACCCAGACTCATGTCCATCGGGTTGGTAATGCCATCCAGCCACCTCATCCTCTGTCCTCACCTTCTCCTCCTGCCTTCAATCTTTCCCAGCTTCAGGGTCTTTTCAAATGAGTCAGCTTTTCCCATCAGGTGGACAAAGGATTGGAGTTTCAGCTTCAGAATCAGTCCTTCTAATGAATATTCAGAATTGATCTCCTTTAGGATGGACTTGTTGGATCTCCTTGCAGTCCAAAGGACTCTCAAGAGTCTTCTCCAACACCACAGTTCAAAAGCATCAATTCTTCAGTGCTCAGCCTTCTTCACAGTCCAACTCTCACATTCATACATGACTACTGGCAAACTCTGCTGTTAAAGTGCTTGATATGCCCTGCAGCTGAGCACTGACTCAAAGGTTGAGAGAAAAATGGAGTGTGTGCCATTAACTCTCCTGAAACGCTGCCTGATAACCGTCCCATTCCCTGCATGCTGCCCCCACTGGAGGGCCTGGGATGACACAAGGCTGCAATGTCCTGGAAGGAGAAACGGGCGACGGGCTTTTTTGGGGGGCTTCCCAGGTGGCTCAGTGGTAAAGTTCTGCCTGCCAGTGTAGGAGATGGGTGCCATCCCTGGGTCAGGAAGATCCTCTGATGGATAAAATGCCAACCCACTCTGGTATTATTCCCTGGAAAATTCCATGGACAGTGGAGCCTGGTGGCCCCCAGTCCACAGGGTCACAAAGAGTCAGTGGGACGTGACTTAGTGATTGAGCACACAGGGAACTGAAAAAAGTAAAACCAAGAGGGATGCATTTGCTGTTTAGATGTTTAGCTTCAAGTCCGTTTTGTGAATAATTCTTCAGTCTTCTTTAAGTAAACAGCCAGGCTCTTGCAAATAAATAAATGATAGAATAACACTCAAGTATATGCTGCCTGGACCTCCCAGGTGGCACCAGTGGTAAAGAATCTGCCCACCAGTGCAGGAGACGCTGGAGATACAGGTTCGATCCCTGGGTTGGATGATCCCCTTGATGGAAGGCGTGGCAACCTATTCCAGTGTTCTTGCCTGGAGAATCCCATGGACAGAGGACCCTGGCAGGGCACAGTCCACAGGGTCTCAAAGAGTTGGACACAAGCGAAGCAACTTAGTATGCACGCAAGTATGCTGCCTGTTAAGACTCACTTTAAAAATAAAAACACAAATAAGCTAAAGGATGGTAACTGCACAGTAATAATAATAAAGGGAGTGGCCATATCAATAACAAGCAAAGCAGATCTTAGAGAAAAGAGCATTACATGGATGAAGAGTAATTTCAAGACCACAGGGTCAGTTCTTCAAGTGGATGTAACAATCCTAAATGTTTCTTCAATTCACAATAGATCTTGAAAATAGATAAAGCAAAAACTAATAGAACTGAGAAAAGAAATGAGCACATCCATCATTATCATCAGAGATTTTAGCAAGTCTCTTTCAATAATTAGGAAACAGAAACTCAGTAAAGACACAGAGCAGTTGAACAAGACTATCAATCAGCTTGCCCTGAATTGACATTTATTGAACACTCCAGCTAAAACCAGCAGCATACATATTCTTCTCAAGCCTGCCGCATGCCAGGTTTCCCTGACCTTCAGTCTCTCTCCCGGGGTTTGCTCAAACTCATGTCCATTGAGCTGGTGATGCCACACAGCCATCTCATCCTCTCTTGGCCCCTTCTCCACCATCACAATGTACATACAGTTAATAGAGTACTGAAAGAGAGAGGAGTAGCGCTCCCATTAGGAGAAAAAGAAAGCAGGATAAAAGGTCTCAAAGAGCTCAGCTTCCAACTTAAGAGAAAACAAAAGAGGGAAACAAAAAAGGTCAGAATAGAAATAAATATAAATTAAGGAAATAAAAGGGAAAAATCAATTAAATCACGTGGGATCAATACAACCCGGTAAATGTTGGCCAGATTGATCACGATAAAAGAGGTCAACTGTAAACATAAAATGTGATGTGACATCAAAACAGATTGTGTGGATGTTAAAAAAAATAAATGAATAATAGAAACCTTTTCATGCCAATATATTTTATAACTAGATAAAATGAGCAAATTCCTTAAAGACATAAACTGCTAAAGCTCATTGAAAAGGAATTAGGTAACATGAGTAGTCCCACATCTATTAACGAAATGGGACTTACAGTGAAAATTCTTCCCAAAAAGAAAACTTCAAGATCAGATGGCTTCCCTGAGGATTTCAGTAAAAGCTTAAGCAGTACACAATACTTGTTTTACACAAAGTTTCCAAATAATTCAAGAGTAAAGTATATTTCCCACTTCATTCTACGAGGAAGGAATGAGTCTGATAAAACAATCCAAACAAACAAACAGAAACCAGAGAGCACAGATATTACCAAAAAAGTAAACTATAGACCTGAATTACACACTAAACTGGACACAAAAATTCTTCACAAAATTTTAGGAAGTCACCCAATACATAAAAAAGATGACACATCATTCCCCAGTAAGGTTTATCTTAGGAATGCAAAGTTGATTTACATTAAAAATCATTAAACATAATTCACCATATTGACAGACTAAAAAAGAAAAACTATATTATCATTGCAATAGATTCAGAGAAAAGCTTTTGACAAAATTTAATATCTATTCATAAGAAAAATTCTGCACAACCTGAGAAAGAGAACTTTCTCAACATAATAAAAGGCACCTACAAAACTCCCAGTTCATGTCACACTGAACCGTGAAATGCTGCATAGTCTCCCTCCAAAAGAAGGAGCAAGATTTTATTTGTAACAGCCACAAACTGAAGCCATCCTTTTGTCAAGCATTGTGTTAGAGCGATTGCTAGTGCAACGATGCAAACAAACAAAAAAAACAAGACCAGCCAGGCAGGGAGGAGGCAGAGTGATCAATACTCTCGGATGGCATGATAATCTTTGTAGAAAGTCTGACAGCATCTAAAATAAAGTACCACGGTTAAGCAGTGACATTATCAAGATCTGAAGATATGAGCACACAAAAGTCAGTTCTATTTATACTGACAGCAAGTAATCAGATATTTAAATATTAAAGATTCCACTCAGAAAAACATAAAATATGAAATATATGCGTGGGGGAAATTTTCACAAAAATGTGAAAAACTGTAGCTGAAAACTTCCAGACATAGCTGAGAGAAATTAAAGAAAACCAAAACAAATGTGTGCAACACTGGCTTCCTACCAATTCTCCTGCGATTTATTTATAGATTCAGCGTAATTTCAGTCAACTCCAGTAGAATGTTTTCTAGAAATTAGCAGGCTGAGTTTAAAATCCATATGGTAACGCCAAAAAGCCTTCTAAAACAATCAAAGTTGGAAGACTAAAACTACCCTATTTTAAGGGAATGTAAAACTACAATATTAAAAATAATATGGTATTTACACCAAGACAGACAAATAGGGTGATGAAACAAATATATAGCCCAGAAATAGACCCACACTTATGGAGTCAATGAATCTTCAGTAAATGTGGAAGGAAAATTATCTAGGGGAGACTACAGCATTTTCAACAAACACGCCCGAAACATCCAGCTGAAATATGCGGCAAACAAACAAGACCCACGTTGGATCCCTGTCTTGCACCACATGCAGACGGATTACAGTCAGTTCACGCACCACATGCAAACGGTTTACAATCAATCAGTTCAAACATCCAAATGTAGAATGTAAAGTTATAGCACTTCTGGAAGAAATACAAGAGAAAGCTTTTGTAACCATGCATAGTCAAGGGTTACTTAGATTTGACACCAAGAACATGAAACCTAAGAAAAAAACATAACTGGAAAGTCACTAAATGCAAGAGCTTCTGCCTTTTGAATGACATTGTTAAGAACGTGAGAAGAAAAGCCATATGTTGGGGAAAAAACAATCTTTTCAAAGCAAATATCTGATAAAGGATTTGACTCCAGGATATGTAAATATTCCTTTAGACTTCAATAATAAGAAAATAAACAGCTTGATTAAAAGGGGCAAGAGGTGAGACTCAGGGTTCCTGGACCCAATTTCAACATGAGAGTGAGGGATTTCCCATACCTTCCAACAAGCAATCCTTCGATACTGCTAGGTTGTCTGAAAATTCCACTCAATTCTAATACTATATACCTGGAGACAGCATTAGATTCCATCAATAGAGGGCTAAATACCACAAGACTGCCCACTCACCCCTATTTCAGAGGCCAGTTACAAGTCCAGATGCTTCTGACCCCCCTGGCTATAGATTGGAAGTTCCAGTGACCACTGTGGGTTTCAGATGCCAGTCGCAAGTCCAAGTTGGTACCTGTCCTTCTGACCCACTGGCTCCCATGATCCCCTTCTGAGGTTTGATTAATTGGCTAGAGCAGCTCACTGAACCAGAGAAACATTATACCTACTTGATGACCTGCTTATTATAAAGGATGTAAGTTGGGAACAGCCAGATGCTACGGGGAGAGTACATGGGGCTTCCATGCACTGGAGAGCACCGTGGTCCCCAAACTCAGGTGGCCCCCTAACCAGAAACTCTCTGAACCTCGTCCTTTCAGGTATTTACTGAGGCTTTATCACACAGGCATGGCTGGCTAAAGCACTGGCCATCCATGTGATTTACCCTTGAGCCCCTCTTCCCTCCCTGGAGGTCAGGAGTGGGGCTCCCTAATCAGATGGTCAAGGACTTTCCAAAAGGCTCCTTATTAACACAGCAAAAGGCACACTTTGTCACTTTGAACACTTAGGAAATTCCAAGAGTTTGGGGAGCTGTGAGCCTGGAACTGTGAAGGAAGACCAAATACAATATGAGAAATGTATTTTGGTCTTCAGAAGGACCACAGTTATATTTTTCTTGTAAATTAAAAGATTACAAAGAGCATTGAAGACACATTTCACCAAGAAGATATACAGGTGACCTTTTTTTTTTTTAACATCAGTCTTTAGAACAAGCTAATTAAAACCACAATAAGATTCTTCAGTTCAGTTTAGTTCAGTCGCTCAGCTGTGTCCGACTCTGAGTCCCCATGGACTGCAGCACACTAGGCCTCCCTGTCCATCACCAACTCCCGGAGTTTTCTCAAACTCATGTCTATTGAGTCAGTGATGCCATCCAACCATCTCATCCTCTGTCATCCCCTTCTCCTGCCTTCTATCTTTCCCAGCATCAGGGTCTTTTCCAGTGAGTCAGTTCTTCACATCAGGTGGCCAAAGTATCGGAGTTTCAGCTTCAACATCAGTCTTTCCAATGAACATCCAGGACTGATTTCCTTTAGGATGGACAGGTTGGAACTCCTTGTAGTCCAAGGGACTCTCAAGAGTCTTCTCCAACACCACAGTTCAAAAGCATCAGTTCTTTGGCGCTCAGCTTTCTTTATAGTCCAGCACTCATATCCACACACGACTGCTGGGAAAACCATAGCCTTGACTAGACGGGCCTTCATCTAATAAACCACAGTAAGATACTGCACATCTGTTTCCTGCTCAGTAGCTCAGTCGTTTCTGACTTTTTGCGACCCCATGAGTCGTTTCTGACTCTTTGTTGCCCAGCAGGCTCCTCTCGGATTGGGACTGCCCAAGCAAGCACTGGCAACCACAGATTGGCACTTGCCAAGAGCATTTACCAGGGACTGAACCACAGGGAATTTGCCCGCTGCCTCTGCTGGGACTGCACCCTGAGCTGCTGCAGCTACTGACCTTCGACACGCCCTGAGGGGAAGTCAGGGTGGAGAGTGGGGCACCCTGTGCTCCAGGGAAACTGGTGCAACAGGTCTTTAGATCTTCGACATTTTCAGGAACTGATTTCATGATCCCAACCCTGCATCTCTTCATGTCTAGAAAAGCTCTAGGTCCCTTCATGGTGACATCAGCTCCTCGTGACTAGCAGGAAACCTTTTTTTTGTAAAGTAAGCTCCTGCCTGCATTGAACTCCCACTTCACCAGGATCTTATATATCGACTTTCCCCACTACATCTTTGGAACAGTTCCTCAGAACTCTCCGAGGTGCTGTCTCCCAGGCTGAGTCCTCATTTTGCCCCAAATAAAACGTAGCTCACAATGCTCACACTGGGTGTCTCTTTTAGTCGACAGCATACTGGGGTGGGTTGCCATTTCCTCCTCCAGGAGGTCTTCCCAGCCCAGGGACTTTGTCCACGTCTCCTGCATCTCATACCTCGGCGGGCAGATTCTTCACCACTGCACCACCTTGGAAGCCCTTCCTACACATCTACCAGAAGGGCTAAAACCAAAAGAGCTGACCATACTGCGTGTCAGCATCCCATGTGGGGAGAACGTAGAGAATTTGGAAGCTCTCATAAACTGCCGGTTGTTACAATTACTTTGCAAAAACAGCCTGGCAGCTTCTTTAAAAAGTAAAACATATACGGTCCATAACACCCAGCCATTTCACTTGGAGATATTTAACCAAGAGATATGAAACCGTATACCAGTACAATGCACCCAGCCATTCGTAATAATTTCATTTGTAGCAGCCAAAAACTTAGAGCAATCCAAACATCTACCAACAGCATCCATAAAAAACTGGCATGCCAATGCCGGTGCAGTGGAATACCCTCCAAAAGAGAAAAGTGATGACTTACTGACCCATCAGCAATGTAGACGCATCTCGGAGTAGCTCTTCTGAGTAAGAAATGACATGCAAAAAAGAGTGCATCCTGTGTGAGTCCATTTAAATAAAGTTCTAGAGAAAGTTTTAAAATTCTCTAGTGACGGAAGGGATATTAGAGATGGCCCTGTGGAGATATGAAAGGTATTTGGAGAGGGAAGAGATCACAAATGAATATTTGGGAATGATGGATGATTATTCTCACAATTATGATGTTAATTTAATGGATGTTTACACTTCAAAACTTAGTAAATGTTAACTTTAGTTATATGCAATTTATTGGATATCGTTCTACCTCAATAATGCATTTTTAAAACTACAGACAATATACTTCTATAAACAGTATTGTTTCCATTTCTTCCATCCTATCTCCCCTTCCTCTATAGACATTTAAATTGCTTGCATAATTTATATTCTTTCTTAAATAGATAGTAGCATTCCATATAGAATTTACTCTGCCTTGCTTTTTCATATAATTATATACCCTAGATATGGTAGTATATGGATATATTCCTCATTCATTTTCTCATCTGCATAATTCTCCACTGTATGAATACATCATAGTTTAACTGACACACATTAATCTTTGGGCATTATTTTCAGTATTTTGATTTTAGTAAAATAATAATATAATAGTGCAATGAATGATCTTGACATTCTTTTCATACTTTTGATAGTGTATTTATGGTATATATTCTTACAACTGATATTCCTGAGTGAAAAAAATGCAATATAAGTTTGCTAGTGATTACCAAATTCTCCTTCCTTGGGGCTGTATCATTTAATATGCCCTCTAGTAATGTCTGAGGTACCTGTACTCAACAGAATATTTTGTCCTGAGTATACAGGCTGCATGGCAGAGCAACACTGGATCTCTGTCTAGATCTGAAGGATGAACAATCTTGCTTTAGCTGTTTGGCTAAATAATAAGATGCAGGTGTCAGTAACTGGGCAGTCTGGGGAAACCGAGTCCCCCGGCATCACTGCTGCCATACGCCAAGGACTTAACACTTCGCAGTAGACTTAAACTAGCAGATTTACGAACAGAATTATCTCTCTCCAAAATTCATAGAAGTCTCAAAACTGTACTTCAGAATATAACTGTATTTGGAGATAGAGCCTTTAAAGTGATAACTGAATCAAAATCAGATATATGGATGAATTCTAATTCCCTGGTGGCTTAGAGAGTAAAGCATCTGCTTGCAATGCAGGAGACGCGGGTTCTATCCCTGGGTTGGGAAGATCCCCTGGAGAAGGAAATGGCAACCCACTCTAGTACTCTTGCCTGGAGAACCCCATGGATGGAGGAGCCTGGTGGGCTACAGTTCACATGGGGTCACACAGAGTCGGACACGACTGAGTGACGCTCCCTCCCTATTTGCAAATAAAACCTTCAAAGAGCTATTTAGATTAAAATGAGGCCCATAAATTGGGGCCCTAATCCTATGGGACCTAACCTAGTATGACCAGTGTTCTTACAAAAAGACAAAGAAACATCAAGGCTGCAGACACACATATTCAGGTCACGTGAGGACACAGCAAGAAGCTGACATCCACAAGCCAGGGAGAAAGGCATCAGAAGAAAACAAATCTGTCAACACTCTGGTCTTGGAGTTTTGGCCTCCAGAACGGGGAGTAAAAGTTTCTGTTGTTTAAGCTACATACTCTGACGTTTTGTCACGGCAACTCTAGCAAGCTAACACAGTGTATTTACTGTGGTGTAATTACTTAAGTCTCTTGTTCCTGTTGGTGGTAACTACCAATCAAAAAGGGGTGTCCCTGAACGCTCAGCAGGTAAAGAGCCCTCTGGCAAGGCAGGAGACACAGGAGATGCAGTTTGGGTCCCTGGGTCAGGAGGATCCCCTGCAGGAGGAAATGGCAACCCACTGTAGTATTCTTTCCTGGGAGATCCCACGGACAGAAGAGCCTGGTGGGCTGAAGTCTGCGGGATCACAAAGAATCAGACACAACTGAGCAACTAAGCTCACAGTATCAATCAAAAAAAAATCTCTTAGACATTTTATAATTCAGAAAATAGAACAAAAAATGATAATATTCTAACAAAGGAGCAGGGAATCGGATATTAATACCTACTCTTTATAACCCCAAGTGTCAGCTACTGCCGACCCAGATACGCTCATTTCACTCTTACCCGTCCTCATCAGTAATTCTCAAAATGTGGGCACAGCGTCTCTTGGGAACGTCTTAGAAATACACACCTTAGACCTCACTTCAGCGCAACCAAACCAGAAACTCTGCTGGTTCAGCCCAGCTGTTTGTGGATTAATAAACTCAGGGGAGTTCAGCGTACACTCATGTGGATAAACATTCTAATAATTCACCTCCGTGCATGCACACATGTTAAGTGCCTGCAGTCACGTCCAACTCAATACGACCCCGTGGACTGCAGCCCACCAGGCTAGGCTCCTCTGTCCATGGGATTCTCCAGGCAAGAATACTGGAGTGGGTTGCCCTGCCCTCCCCCAGGGGATCTTCCCTACCCAGGGATCCAGTCCATGTCTGTGATGCCTCCTGCACTGGCCAGAGGGTCCATTACCTCCTGCACTGCCCAGAGGTAGCGCCACCTGGGAAGCCCAATTCACCCCCAGCAGCCCCCAGAGTGAGCTACAGACTCAGAGTGCAGGTTTCGTTGTGTAGCTCCTCTCCCCTGCTCACTCTGATGCAATCAGTCCCCCATAGCCAATGTGACCTTCTACTAGGATCTTATACTAGACTTGTTCAAATGTTTACGATTATGATTGGGAGTTCATAGCCTAGGTCTGAATCCCAGCTCTATCATTTAATCACTCTGTGTTCATGGACAAACTATGTCCTCTCCTCACCCTTGTCATAGGATAATCCATGCCCACCTCATAGTCACTTCAGTCATGTCCAACAATTCGTGACCCCATAGACTGCAGCCCACCAGGCTCCTCTTTCCATGGGATGCTCCAGACAAGAATACTAGAGTGGGTTGCCATGCCCTCCTCTAGGGGATCTGCCTGACTCAGGATTGCTGAGGATCAAATTAGTTAATACACATAAAATGTTAGAACTGGGCCTGGTGTTTAATAAGTAGTCAATAAATATTCCCCTTCATAGATCACTGCCTTTTTGAGGCAAAGGGGCTTGTGCAATCAGTGAAGCTATGAGCCAGGCTGTGCAGGGCCACCCAAGATGGCTGGGTCATAGTGAAGAGTTCTGACAAAACATGGTCCACTGGAGGAGGGAATGGTAACCCATTCCAGTACTCTTACCACGAGAACCCTATGAACAATCAGTTCAGTTCAGTTCAGTCGCTCAGTCGTGTCCGACTCTTTGCGACCCCATGAATCACAGCACGCCAGGCCTCCCTGTCCATCACCATCTCTCAGAGTTCACTCAGACTCACCTCCATTGAATCCGTGATGCCATCCAGCCATCTCCTCCTCAGTCGTCCCCTTCTCCTCCTCGGTCGTCCCCTTCTCCTCCTGCCCCCAATCCTTCCCAGCATCAGAGTCCTTTCCAGTGAGTCAGCTCTTCATATGAGGTGGCCAAAGTACTGGAGTTTCAGCTTCAGCATCATTCCTTCCAAAGAAATCCCAGGGCTGATCTCCTTCAGAATGGACTGGTTGGATCTCCTTGCAGTCCAAGGGACTCTCAAGAGTCTTCTCCAACACCACAGTTCAAAAGCAT
>SJYG01000746.1:998672-1026526 GCA_006410535.1 Litocranius walleri | reverse complement strand
TCCAAAGAAATCCCAGGGCTGATCTCCTTCAGAATGGACTGGTTGGATCTCCTTGCAGTCCAAGGGACTCTCAAGAGTCTTCTCCAACACCACAGTTCAAAAGCATCAATTCTTCGGCACTCAGCCTTCTTCACAGTAGAAAAGGCAAAAATTATGACACCAGAAGATGAACTCCCCTCCCCCAGTCGGAAGGTGTCCAGTATGCTATGAGGGAAGAGGGCAATTACTGAGAGAATGAAGCGGCTGGGCCAAAGCGGAAACGGTGCTCAGCAGCGCGGTGTCCGGTGCTGTAAAGAACCGACAGGAGTTTGAGCAAACGCCAGGAGGTAGTCAAGGACAGGGAAGCCCCGCGTGCTGCAGTCCGTGGGGTCTGAAAGGCCGGGCATGATCGAGTGATTGAACAACAATAAATATTAAATTTAAAAATTATTTATTATTTTTCTCCCACCCTTTCCTTATCACCTAATGTCACACTCCATCGCGTGCTGCTTCGCTCCAGTAGTACTGAACCACCTCGGTACTCTCTGTGTATCACACTGTTTATTCCATCACTTCATATAGCCTGAATTTTTCTGAACCTTTTTTAAAGTCATAATGATTTTTGGTGTGTTAGGTCTCCGTTGCTGCGCGAGCTTTGCTCTAGTTGCTGCAAGCAGGCTACTTGCTGCTGTGGTGGCTTCTCTGGCTGGGGAGCCCAGGGTGCGGGGGAAGCCGGGCACACAGGCCTCAGCGCGGCACGGGCTCCGCTTCTGCGGCATCTCTGGGTCAGGGGTCAGACTGCTCCGTGCACGCAGCATCTCTGGGTCAGGGGTCAGACTGCTCCATGCATGCAGCATCTCTGGGTCAGGGGTCAGACTGCTCCGTGCATGCAGCATCTCTGGGTCAGGGGTCAGACGCACGTCTGTGGCCCTGGCAGGCGGATCCTTTGCTGCAGTGCCTCCAGGGAAGTCCCTCATTCTCTAAATCTCTACTTCTGTTGTTTCCGCCTCCTCAAGCACCCTCTCGTGTCCAGTGTTGCTTAGATAGCGTGGTTGTTTTTCAGCAAAGCCCAATGCCCCCTTCTCCAGGAAGCCCTTCCTCACTCCCTTCGCCACTCACCTTAGGCCGAAGTCTGTAGCCCTGTCTGCTTTGCCTCGGTATGTGTGCTTGATTCTGGGTTGCAGAGACTATAAACCACTTGCTTCCTCCTGGGCTCAAAGCTAGTGGGCCCTTCCCAGGCTCCCTTACAGGTGAGGGTGGCTTTGGGACGGATTTCTAGCCAATCAGTTACAATGCAGTTCAAGCAGAGTGACGTGCAATTCTTCCAGGTCTGGCTTTAGAGAACCTCTCTAGAGTAATCCTTGGTCCTCTCTGCCTGCTACACTGAAGACGAAGCAGATTCTTCAGAAGAGGCAGAAAGGATCCTGGGTCCTACGTAAACATGGGAAGTCCATCCACCTAACCATTAGAAACACACATGTTGAAATCATTGAAGTGTTAAACTGCTAAGACTTAGATATTGATCTGTTACAATAGCTGGCCTTACATGTGGACTCTGTAATCATACTGAAAACTTAGTATTAAAATTATATTTTATTTATCTGAATCACTTATTAGACTGCTGTAACAATTCTGAGTTTAGAGACTGTGAGGTGTCTTATTCATATTTGTTAACTGTAAGTAAATGCAGATACTAAATGAAAGCGTGAATTCAATGATGATAACACAGTATTGAGAGGTACATGAAAATTACATACTGTAGATGGTTAATAAATGCTATCTCATGTAACTTTTGCAACCATGCTTGTGGGAAATGTCATTTTCTCTGTTTTATAAGCAAAGGAAGGAATGCAAGAAGACGAGCATTTGGGCCAGATTGGCAGCCAACCACTGAGGCTGAGAAAGAATACCCAGATCTCCCTAATTTTGTTTAAAGCCCATGTGACTTCCTTGAAACATGCATCACAGAGTCTGTGAAAATCTACAGTTCATATCCATAGCCTCGTGTCTTATTTAATTTTTTAAAAGAAACAATTGGGCCATATTTTTGTTGCAGGTTTCTCTGATAGAGAGGAAAACTTTTCAAAATCCCCCAAATTAATTTTCTTTCTAGGGAAACTTATCAGATGTTCTTATTTTCCAAAATATTTTTGTTCGATCATGTTCATCTATTTCATTTTTCAAAAGTCTCTAGACTTAGCTTTTAAATAAGTGCTCTAGTTTTTGTTGTTGTTTTTTTAAATGGGAGAAAGAAGATAATTTTTCTTCAAACAATGAGGTAGTTTACGATTTAATCAAAAATAAAATACCAGCCACTTGTTATCTTCCAACAAGAGCTCTGCAGTCTTTGCTTGCACACTCCTTATTAGTCTCCTTGGCAACGGGTAATCACTTGTTTCCCTTAAATAGATGAGACGCCAACAAGTATGTAATAGTGGCTTGATACATCAGCAAAGAAAAGTGCTACAATGACAGCATAATAAGTCTGGACGTGAGAAGTTAATCGCTGCATTAGTGGCAGCGTAACTACAGTGTGGGAAGCACGTGGAGGCTGAGTCTTCTGCTTCCGTTTGCTTCCTTTGTGATGCCCCATCCTCCCACTACCTCTCCCTTTTCACAGCCTGAAGGCTGCAAAGGAATAGAAACCCTTCACAGTAAAATAAACCTGCAAATAATTTCTGCTTTCCTCTCATAAAAAGGACTTTAAATTCTTTGGGATCCGGGTAAATAATTTTACAAAAAATATGAGCTTGAGGCCATCCTCGAGGAGTCAGACGTGTAATCTGAACCCAGGATGTTTACCTGCTTGTGCTGCCTTTGGGGGATCCCGCTGGGTTCTGTCCCATCAGGGCCGCTCAGCCCTGTTGAAATGTCCTCTTTGTCCTCTGGTTAAGGGCAGAGCTCACCACGGTTCTCACGGGGAGGCCAGGAGCGGCCGCGGTGGCTTACTGCCTGCGCCTCTGGAGGGGAAACCGGGCCGGCGAGCCCGCTCGATCCGCTCGGGTCAGCCCTCTTATCAGCACTGCTGGGGACGCACCAGCTCGGCGGTGGCCTGCGGATGCCCGTCGCTGTCACCCCTCTTCAGCGTTAGCCGTCCTTGGCTGTGGCCCCAGACTGAGGCGGCCGCGAGCAGTCAGCCGCACAGATCGCCTGGACCCTCCCCTCCAGTTCTCAGCACCACTCCCTCCAGTTTCAGTGGCTCCTTCTGGTCTTTTCCATCTTCCTTTAACCTTGGGCACCCAATTCTGTGTTTCTGTTTGACAGAGTGACAGAACCATCTGCAAAATGTTTCTGTTCTAAGACACTAAGCAGTCCAACAACATGAAAAGATGAGACTGGACAGTGAAACCGATCGAAGAAGTAAGAAGCCAATCAGTATAAATAATACGATAACATTAGAAATTATTGCTATCACCTTCCAAGTACCATGTATCAATCAGCGTGTGAAATTCTACACACATGACTCCCACTCACCCCTTACAGTGTGGATGTTACTCTTGGGACTTTTCAGGCAACTGAAATTTTCACAGCTGTTACACAGCCTGTCCAGGGTGACAGAACCAGACAGTGGCAGAGCATGCGTACTGAGCCGTTCAGTCCTGTGTCTCTTTGTGACACTATGGACTCCAGCTAGTATGTAATAGTGGCTTGATACATCAGCAAAGAAAAGTGCTACAATGACAGCATAATAAGTCTGGACGTGAGAAGTTAATCGCTGCATTAGTGGCAGCGTAACTACAGTGTGGGAAGCACGTGGAGGCTGAGTCTTCTGCTTCCGTTTGCTTCCTTTGTGATGCCCCATCCTCCCACTACCTCTCCCTTTTCACAGCCTGAAGGCTGCAAAGGAATAGAAACCCTTCACAGTAAAATAAACCTGCAAATAATTTCTGCTTTCCTCTCATAAAAAGGACTTTAAATTCTTTGGGATCCGGGTAAATAATTTTACAAAAAATATGAGCTTGAGGCCATCCTCGAGGAGTCAGACGTGTAATCTGAACCCAGGATGTTTACCTGCTTGTGCTGCCTTTGGGGGATCCCGCTGGGTTCTGTCCCATCAGGGCCGCTCAGCCCTGTTGAAATGTCCTCTTTGTCCTCTGGTTAAGGGCAGAGCTCACCACGGTTCTCACGGGGAGGCCAGGAGCGGCCGCGGTGGCTTACTGCCTGCGCCTCTGGAGGGGAAACCGGGCCGGCGAGCCCGCTCGATCCGCTCGGGTCAGCCCTCTTATCAGCACTGCTGGGGACGCACCAGCTCGGCGGTGGCCTGCGGATGCCCGTCGCTGTCACCCCTCTTCAGCGTTAGCCGTCCTTGGCTGTGGCCCCAGACTGAGGCGGCCGCGAGCAGTCAGCCGCACAGATCGCCTGGACCCTCCCCTCCAGTTCTCAGCACCACTCCCTCCAGTTTCAGTGGCTCCTTCTGGTCTTTTCCATCTTCCTTTAACCTTGGGCACCCAATTCTGTGTTTCTGTTTGACAGAGTGACAGAACCATCTGCAAAATGTTTCTGTTCTAAGACACTAAGCAGTCCAACAACATGAAAAGATGAGACTGGACAGTGAAACCGATCGAAGAAGTAAGAAGCCAATCAGTATAAATAATACGATAACATTAGAAATTATTGCTATCACCTTCCAAGTACCATGTATCAATCAGCGTGTGAAATTCTACACACATGACTCCCACTCACCCCTTACAGTGTGGATGTTACTCTTGGGACTTTTCAGGCAACTGAAATTTTCACAGCTGTTACACAGCCTGTCCAGGGTGACAGAACCAGACAGTGGCAGAGCATGCGTACTGAGCCGTTCAGTCCTGTGTCTCTTTGTGACACTATGGACTCCAGCACTCTTGCCTGGAAAATCCCATGGACAGAGGAGCCTGGTGGGCTGCAGTCCATGAGGTCACTAAGAGTCAGACACGACTGCGGACTTCACTGTCACGCATTGGAGAAGGAAATGGCAGCCCACTCCAGTATTCTTGCCTGGAGGATCCCAGGGACGGGGAAGCCTGGTGGGCTGCCATCTATAGGGTCGCACAGAGCGGGACACGACTGAAGCGACTTAGCAGCAGCAGCAGCAGCAGGACAGACTCCTCTGTCCATGGGAGTCTGCAGGCAAGAACACTGGAGTGGGTTTCCGTGCCCTCCTCCAGGGGATCTTCCTGACCCAGGGATCCAACCCACGTCTCCTCTGGCTCCTGCATTCCAGGTGAATTCTTTACTGTTTTGCCACTGGGGAAGTGCAAAAAGTGGCACAATGAGAATTTTAATCCTCATCAGCTTGTTCCAAAGCCAGTGCAGAGTTAAAAGAGTCATTTAAGGCCAATTAATAATTTTCTACAAACTGCAGTCATCCTTCATCCAGAATTCTTCGAGAATGATGAACCAAATTCTGAATAGTTCCAGGTCTGTGCTTTCCAAGGCATCTACTGATAGTTAATAATAAGAAAATGAATAGCTAATATTTATGTAAGGCTTACAGTGTGCCAAGCATATTCTAAAACCAAGAACAGGATCAGCGGTTTTAACCTCGGACTCTGAAATCACTGCATGAGTTAGAATCTTTATGCTAGGCTTGTGAGAGCTTGGGCCTCTGTACCTCACTTAACATCTTTGTATTTTTAATTTCTAAGGTGGGGAGTCATAAGATTTCCGACAACTTATGGTTACTGAGAAAATTGGAGGAGGGCATGGCAGCCCACTCCAGTATTCTTGCCTGGTGAATCCCATGCACAGAGGAGCCTGGTGGGCTGCAGTCCATGGGGTCACGAAGAGTCAGACACGACTGAAGTGACAGCATTCAGCACATTAGGAAGACAGGATGAGGTCATCTATATAACTCTTGGCACCGTGACTGCACACATGAGGCATTCAGTAAATGTTAACTAGACTGGAGTTGTTTTTATTGTTCCTGTTTACAGGGCAGTGTGCTAAGCCATCCACGTCTTTCTCTTGATCTTCTTAGTAATTCTGTGCTTTCTGCACTATGATTATCCTTATTTTACAAATAACACAGATGAGACACAGAGGGGTGATGCAAGTTTTCTGAAGACACGTGGGTAGTGGCTGAGCCAGAGTTCTAAGCCAGGCATGACATCTCCGAAGCCGGCTTTCTCAGCATCTGGCACCCTGGCTTGATTGCCAGATGACATTATCAGTTCCAAAGCATGCTTCTATGTGAAGTCAAACTCTCTCTGTGAAATTTTAACCCCTTGGTCTTAGCTTTTGTTATCAATACTTGGCACACATCAGTGAACCACAAGAATGTCCTCTTTCCTTCTGCATAAGGCTCCACGTCACTCATCACCCACCCCAATGTTCCTGCTTCAATAACTTTACATCACAAGCCATTTGCTAAAGCTAAAGTCACAAAACAAATGCAGGTAACTTACAGCAAGAAGACAAATATTTCACAATGTGTTTGACCAAAATTCTGTCTAAAATTTACAAAGGGATCAAGGGGTTTTTCTTATGATGGAAAATGAAAATAAGAGGCAATCCACTGAATGTGGGGATTTGTCCACCAATTTTCCAAGAGGAGTTAGTCCTGGCCCCCAGAAAAGGGCAGGACAGGGGCACGATGTCCAGATGCCACTGCCCTGGAAAGGACAGAGGGCTCTCGCTTGGCAGTCAAGGGTAGCCCACACCCACAGCACACTGCCCTCCAGGAGCTGGCAACTTTAGCAAAGCACTCTGCCTGTTGCAGATTCGTATCTTAGCAACATGCACATTTTTAATAAATAAATACTTCTCCAAATAACTTTATTCACTGAGGAGAGATTTCTGGATCTTGCTGTTGCATCTGAATAGCAATTGATGTTCAGTCCTTCCTGTGTTGAATCTGAAAAGTCACACAAACTCTCTTCCCTCTCTGTAAATTATTCTCACAAGTGGAAAGTGCTTTGGTTTTCAGGGGATGGTGAAACACCGTGTTTCAAAACTCTCGAGTTACAGGAGAAACAATGTCAAGGATGAGAGTTTGATTTAAAAGGATGAGTCTCTGTCAGATGGCATTTCTGAATTCACCACTAGAACAGTGACTTGGCTGAGGAGTTGTTCTGATTTCATTTCCAGTCGTTTCACACTGTGCTCCTCTCAAGAATCTTGCAGTTTGCTTGGAAAAGAGGATAGTGGGATGGAAAAAAGAAAGGAAATACAAGGTAGAACATCAGATAATTTTTACACATGTAATTTCCTGAGGAATTAGACAGTTGAACCAATGAAATCAGTTCCAAGTAGCCTCTGTTGAGATGCCAGGCAATTCCACTTTCATTTATCCTTCATCCCCTCCCACTCCTGTTCCCCTTGGTCTGTGGTGAGGGGATTTGACACAACCTAGTCCCTTGGACTGCAAGGAGATCCAACCAGTCCATTCTGAAGGAGATCAGCCCTGGGATTTCTTTGGAAGGAATGATGCTAAAGCTGAAACTCCAGTACTTTGGCCACCTCATGCGAAGAGTTGACTCACTGGAAAAGACTCTGATGCTGGGAGGGATTGGGGGCAGGAGGAAAAGGGGATGACTGAGGATGAGATGGCTGGATGGCATCACAGATTTGATGGACATGAGTCTGAGTGAACTCAGGGAGATGGTGATGGACAGGGAGGCCTGGCGTGCTGCGATTTATGGGGTCGCAAAGAGTCAGACACAACTGAGCGACTGAACTGAACTGAAAGAATCCTCTTATCAATGTCTCTAGCTGTCTGAAAAAAACTTGCCAGGCCTCTGAGGACCAGCACATCATCCTTTAGAAAGATTGTAGCATCCCTTCCTATTTGGCTCTAGACTAGTTTCAATCCTCGTCTCAACTGGAAGCCTGTGCTGGCTTCCTGGCCTCTCTTCCACCTAGAAGTTAGGCCCCTCTCTCTGGGGCCTCACAGCACTTGCCCACTTTCCTAGTATGCTGTGTGTGCCTAGTCTCTCAGTCGTGCTTGACTCTGTGACTCCATGGACTGTATTCACCAGGCCCCTCTGTCCCTGGAGATTCTCCAGGCAAGACTACTGGAGTGAGTCACCGTGCCCTCTTCCAGGGGATTTTCCCAACCCAGGGATCGAACCCAGGTCTCCTGCATTGCAGGAGGATTGTTTCACTGTCTGAGCCACCAGGGGAGCCTAGCAAATCTACATTCATTCATGTGCATGTCCATTTGCTTTCTAAAGTGTGAACTTCTCAAGGCAGATGCTAGGTCTTAAGCTTTTTTAAAAATCCCAGTTGCTTAGCAAATTGTCTTTTCAAGAAATGTTTGTTGGATGGGTGGATGGGTAGATGACCAAACTAGATAAGAAGACCTAACAGAAATCTTGGCATCACTACCTTTAAAGCCCACTAATTAAAGACTCATTAATTTGGGAGAAGATTAAGTAGAGTGAAAAAAACGATTGGTTTTAAAGAAAAAAACAGTAGGGATGGTAAACAATGTTCTAAAGTTAGATTATAGTGAATCTTGTACACTTCTGAAAATAAATGAAAAATCATTGGCCAGAAAAAAAAAAAAGAAACAAAGAAAAAAAAAAACTGGGTTTAAATATCTACTATATTATTGCTATTTGGTCTGGTTGCTTAACTTCTGGGACCATGAACTATCTCTTATATAAGTTGGGCCTATTAAAGCTTGGCTCAAAGGATTTTTATAAATATGAGACAAGATTATGAATAGAAAGGGTTTGGTCAATTCTAAGTACCTAATAAATGGCAGTTACTATTATTTCTGAACCTAAGAACCTATCTATACTCTAAAATATATTTCTATTTCTAAATAAAAATAATCAAAGATATCCCAGTATACACAAATGCATGATAGACGTAGTTTCCTTAGCACCAGAATTCGAACCGATAGATGATAAATCATATTCATGCAGCACACACACACACACACATAAACATATACAATCAGGAGTATAAAATGGATATTGTTCCCTGAAAACACCATTTTTGGCCAAAGAACTCTTGCTTGTTTGCAGAAATCATCTTAAGGGATAATAATAATAATATTTACATAGAGCTTATGTGCCAGGTGCTGGATCAAGCACTTTACTACATTATGTTAGCTACTGACATAACACTATAATGTGGATGAATGATTCTTAGGCCAATTTAACAGGCAGGGAAACAGCACAGAGAAATTCAGCAGCTGGTTCAAGCCCATGCGGTTAGTGAATAGCATAACTGTCAGGCCAGTTCATTAAGGCAGCAGTGATGCCAAGCTGCTGCTGCTGCTTAGTCACTAACACGTCCAGCTCTTTGCAACCCTCGGACTGCAGCGTGCCAGGCTTCCTTATCCTTCACTGTCTCCCAGAGTTTTCTCAAACTGATGTCCATTGAATCGGTGATGCCATCCAACCGTCTCATTCTCTGTCGTCCCCTTCTCCTCCCACCTTCAATCTTTCCCAGCATCAGGGTCTTTTCAAATGAGTCAGGTCTTCACATCAGGTGACCAACGTATTGGAGCTTCAGCTTCAGCATCAGTCCTTCCAATGAATATTCAGGACTGATTTCCTTTAGGATGGACTGACTGGTTGGATCTCCTTGCCGTCCAAGAGACTCTCAAGAGTCTTCTCCAACACCAATTCAAAAGTATCAATTCTTCAGTGCTCAGCTTTCTTTATGGACCATCTCTCCTGTCTGTACACAACCGCTGGAAAAACCATAACTGTGACTACACAGACGTTTATCAGTGAAGTGGTATCTTTGCTTTTTAATATGCTGTCCAGGTTTGTCCAGAGAAGGCGATGGCAACCCACTCTAGTACTCTTGCCTGGAAAACCCCATGGACGGAGGAGCCTGGTGGGCTGCAGTCCATGGGGTCGCTAAGAGTCCGGCAGGACTGAGCAACTTCACTTTCACTTTCATGCATTGGAGAAGGAAATGGCAACCAACTCCAGTGTTCTTGTCTGGAGAATCCCAGGGATGGGGGATCCTGGTGGGCTGCCGTATATGGGGTCGCACAGAGTCGGACACGACTGAAGCGACTTAGCAGCAGCAGCAGCAGCAGCTAGGTTTGTCACAGCTTTCCTTCCCGGGAGCAAGAGTTCTTTTAGTTTCATGGCTGTAGTCACTGACTGCTACCAAGTTTTGATACAAAGTTGTCTCACTGTGAAACAGATGACTGGCAGTAACTAGCCCATGTTGTCAGGTCAGAAAACACCCAATCTCATCAAGCTGAAAACATCACGGAAAGGCTTACAGGGACACGTGCGCAAGCCCACAGTGCGGCGGCTGGACCAGAAGGCTCCGGATTCTCACCCTATGAATGCTGTCCCTTGGTGTTTGTATCTTCTGGGACCTCCAGGTCCAAGACCCTCAGGCATGATGGGTGGCAGGCAGGGGTCCTCAGTGTAGACACCCAGGGAGCCTCTTGGATCTGGAGCTGGAAATACTATGTGTGTGTTTTGTCTTTGGAGCCATAGCTGGGCATGTAAATTTTCTGGAAGCTCCCTCAGCTCTGCAATCACATCAGCTGGTATCTAAGCCTTATTCTGGTTGATCTGCATACCTGCTCTTTATTAGAGAGAAAGATGGAGATATCACACGAAATGAAACACACTTATATGTGTTCCCTGTTTGTTTTTTTTTTAATCTATGGAAGAGGAGTAGTATAAATGAATAGCAAATCCCAAAGTCAAGCATCTTTCACCTACATAGTGTATTTTCCATGAAAGAAAATTCATACCAAAGTGGGAAAAAAAAATCCCTTTTGTGGAAAAAGCCCAAGCGTAGTGGTGTCAGCATCCCAGTGGTGTACGCTACACCAAAGATGTGGAGAAAGGCGACTACAGGATGTCGGAACTAACGTTCTTTTATTGACTTATTTGTGCTTGGAAAGATATTTTTTTATTTATTTATTTTTGTGGCCATGCTGGATCTTCGTGGTGGCACACAGGATCTTCACTGCAGCACATGGGATCTTTAGTGGTGGCAGCGAACTCTTAGTTGCAACACGTGGGATCTGGTTCCCTGACCAGGGATCAAACCCTGGCCCTGTACGCTGGGCGCGAGCTGTCTTAGTCACTGGACCACCAGGAAGTCCTAGGAAGCTCCTTTAGCCGAGGCTGGTGGCGTTAACGGGAAAGAATTGGATTGCCAGTGCAGTAAGAGACACAGCTGCGGTCTCTGGTTCAGGAAGCTTCCCTGGAGAAGAAAGTGGCAACCCACACCAGGCTCTCGTCTGGGAAATTCCATGGACAGAGGAGCCTGGTGGGATACCGTCCAAGGGGTCACAAAGAGTCAGACACGACAGAGCACACAGTTATCAGCCTCAGTGCATGAAAGAATCACCAAGAGAGCTGGAAACGGCAGAGACACTGCCTTCTGACTCCCTCTCCCAGGCGTGTATCAGGAGCTCTCCTGGGGATTCGGGTGGGCGTGGCCTGTGCGCCAGACTTGGACAAACAGTGCTGAAGAGCACCTTCAGTGTTTAATAGTTGGTACCATCTGCTTTAAATGCTTTGAAACCTGTAAAGAATTGCAGACACAATCGCTTGACCCTCAGGCCATTAGATCCCAAGATGTGCAGTTATTTTTGTGCAGAAAATCAGAAGGCAAATGTGGTCTTGTGGATTTTTCTCCCGCAGCTAAGATGCCCCTCCCCTGCCATCCATTCCACCTTCATCGGTTGGAGCCCTTGTCTACAGACAGTTCAGTTCAGTTCAGTCACTCAGTTGTGTCTGACTCTTTGAACCCATAGACTGCAGCATGCCAGGCCTCCCTGTCCATCAGCAACTCCCGGAGTTTACTCAAACTCAAGTCCAGTGACTTGATGATGCCAGCCACCCATGTCATCCTCTGTCATCCTCTTCTCCTCCTGCCTTCAATATTTCCCAGCATCAGGGTCTGAGTCAGCTCTTCGCATCAGGTGGCCAAAGACAGGAGAGGCAGAGAAATTCCTTTGCCAGAAGCCCAGGGTTTTATGCTTGCCAACTGCTGGAAAAGCATTCATTAGAATTTTGTCTGGATAGATGCCCAGGAGTGAGACTCGAAATAATGCCCTTTGCAGCAACGTGGACGGACCTAGAGATGATCAAACTAAGTGAATGAAGTCAGAAAGAGAAAGACAAGCACCACGTGACAAACTTATATGTGGGATCTAACCTATGACAGGAATGAATGAGTCTGTGAGACAGAAGCAGACTCACAGACGCAGAGGGCCGACGTGGTTGCCGGGGAGGGGGTGGATTGGGAGTTTGGGATTAGCAAACTACTACTATATAGAGAGGCAACACGGTCCTATGGTGTAGCACGGAGAGCTATATGCAATATCCTATGATAAGCCGTAACGGAAAGGAATATGGGAAAGAACGAACGTGTGTGACTGAATCACTCTGCTGCACAGCAGAGACTAATGTAACATTGTAAATCCATAATCCTGACGTTTAAAACATAAATAAATATTAACTATAGAAAAGAAGTCACTAATTCAGCAGGGCCTCTCCCTGGTGCTGAGTAACTGATGACCCTTCTAATGCCAATCTTGTCATTGTGTAGTGGAAGAGTTGATGGCGGGGTGTAGATTTTGCACTTTGACCTGCGCGTCTTAGATCCTTGTGCAGTAAAAGGAGAGATGGTAAACAGTGAAGAGTTCGGAAACCGAAGTAAGCTTGGCGTCGCCGGCAGCATCATGCCTCTATCACTGTGATCACAGTCAACGCTACTGTTTCTCAACCAAACTGATGGGTAACTGCTTCCTCACCTGGGCTGCAAACGATGGTCTCTTCTTGAGCTGGATTCTGTGAAGATTCGTTATTCTGTGAAAAAGTCTGATGAAAATTTTTTTAATGTTCTAAGTATTGTCAGCAAAGCTCACTTACTGTTTATCCTGGGGCAGCGGCTCTGTCTCTGTGGTCTTACTTATTTTATATTTGTCACATGTGGATAGTAAGGTTTTACCCTTGTGATCACTGATAAGATGAAATTTTTTAAGGCAAAGGATTTTGGTATAGAGACTGAATATGTTTCAGTTACATTTCCCTCACTTATCTGATAGAGTAGAGGGTATGTAGTAACTACCCACTAATAAAGAATGCATGAATGGAAGCATGGGGGATGGAAGAATGGTCAAATAGAAAATGTGATAACTTGATTATTAAGGTAAAATATCAACTATCCTTTAGCAGAGTCCCGCAAAAAGCGGCATGTTTGAGTTAACAGAAAGTACTGCATGGAACACTTTATTATTGGAAGAGCCCTTCTATGTCACCTATTCCAACCCATTCATATTATAAACTGGAGAAAGGAGAGTAAAAAATAAACTGTCCATGCAATTTATCAACCACATCAGGACATTTTTTCGCTTGAAATGGAGCACTAGTGACGATGACTTCAGGGCAACAGGTGGCAGCTGGAAGTGTTCCAGGCTGATTAGGATTACTAATCAGCTTACACGAGACAATGCATGAGGTGCCAGATGATGTGAGTCACCTCTGTTTTCCTCAGTTCAGCATTTTTTTTCTGGCCACCCCTGTCTCTTTTAATGTGGTTATGTGTGCTCACTCAGTCACTCAGCTGTGTCTCAGCTCTTTGCAACCCCATGGACTGCAGCCCACTAGGCTCCTCTGTCCCTAGGATTTCCTGGGCAAGAATACAGGGGTGGGCTGCCATGCCCTCCTCCAGGAGACCTGCTCCCAACCCAGGGATTGAACCCATGTCCCCTACAATGGCAGGTGGGTCCTTTACCACTGAGCCCCAGGAGAAATCTCTTTAATACATTACTTTTATGTTATTGATCAAATACTATTTTAAAGAATGATTAAAACAATTTCGAGCTTCCCATGAAGCCACCCTGAGGCTTGCCCTTAGCGGTCTGCTCTGGCCCTGTCCTGCTTCCTCTGTTCCTTTTCTCCCTAGAGCACCCCTCGGAGAAAAACAACTCTTGTGAGAGTCCCGTTTCAGCCTCTGCTTCTGGGAGACCCAATCAAAGACAACAGGACAGGTTGTGGAAGCAAGGGGCAGAATGTTCGAGAAAAAAAAAAAAAGAGAAAGAGACCAGTTGGAGAAAAGATAGTTTGGGAGACCCTGTTCTGCTTGCCTGCCCCTCAAACCAATTAAGGTGGAAGGCTTGATGGTGCTGGCTGGACTTGGGAAAGTCCTAAGCATGTAAACAACCCGTTGAAGGTACAGGTGCAGGCTGCGTGTCAGTTCCCTGGGAAGCATGAGCTGAGGCAGAAGGGGCTGATCTGTCTCCATCTAGCAGTTGAGAATGCAGGGCTGTTTGGAAATAGGATCTTGGTAGACACGACTGTTCAGATGAGTCCTAGTCCAGTGTGACTGGTGTCCTTATAACGAAGAAGAGGAGACTCCCCCCAACAGAATAAAGGTGGCGTGGAGACACACAGGGGGACCCGGATGAGGAAACAGAGGCAGAGACGGGGTCGTGCGCAGGGGTACAGTCACGGACTGAAGGTCACAGCAGAAAGCCGGGAGACGGCATGTGACGAACTGCCCCTCGGGGCCCCACAGCAGAAACTCACCCTGTCGGCACCCTGACTTTGGGCATCTGGATTCCAGAACCAGGAGAGGATGAGTCTCTGCTGCTGGTTTTTTTTTTTTTTAATCTTATCAGAGAATCGTTGTTTTACAACGTTGCCTTAGTTTCTAATGGACAGCAAAGTGACTCAGCTCCGTGTATACACGTGTCGGCTCTTTTTTGTGGATTTCCTTTCCCTTTAGACCACTGCAGAACACTGACGGAACGTCTGCTGTTTTTAAGCCATCAAAGCTTCTGGTCATTTGTTCTGATAGCCCGGGGAACTAATATGTCTAACTACACGATGGCACTTAGTGTCCACTCAGTTCAGTCGCTCAGTCGTGTCCGACTCTTTGCGACCCCATGGACCGCAGCACGCCAGGCTTCCCTGTCCATCACCAGCTCCTGGAGCTCACTCAAACTCATGTCCATTGAGTCAGCAATGCCATTCAACCATCTCATCCTCTGTCGTCCCCTTCTCCTCCTGCCTTCTATCTTTCCCAGCATCAAGGTCCTTTCAAATGAGTCAGTTCTTCACATCAGGTGGCCAAAGCACTGGAGCTTCAGCATCAGCCAGCATAACCTGGGTTTCCGCTCACACATCTGGCAGGACCTTCTCTGTACTAGAGGTTGCTGGCAGACATGTCTGGCCTCCTCCTCGTCTCACCTTACTTAACCCAGAGGAAAAAAACTGGGCAAAAGAAGCCTTGTTTTGTCCTGCCCTCTTGCATTCTGCTTCCATGGAGCCCTGCACCTTTAGCTAAATACACCACGACTTCGTAGAGGGGATGTCTGTGTAGTCTTTCCCATCACAGCCCAACCCACCTGAAATGCTCTGATGATCTCGAAAATAATTCTGATGAATGAATAAAACATGATCAACTAATAATTAACACCTGAAGGTGAACTCTTTCACAGGAGGGTAATTCACTGCTGTGCTAATTGTTTTCCCCAGTATCAGACCTTAGCTGACATTTGGTTTTAACTTCAGCATAACAATTCCCAGCTATGTTTAGAAAGACTATGAGCAGTTTCCTAGGACTTGGCCAGAAATTATTTGCAATGCCTGGATTACACACTTTGAAAAATGTGAAGTTGTATGTTAGTCAAGATTCCAAATCTAGCTTTGGCTCAGCCTCCTAGCTTGGAATACTCAACAGAAACTTATGATCAGCCATGGAGCTGCATTTCTAAGCAAAACAACAGGAAGGAGACCTTTGCTGTTAGATAATTAGCAATTTAAAAATCACGAATGTGAATCAGCATCAATGTGTCCTTTTATTGCCCAGCCCAGTAATAAGGATAGATATTTTGCATGGTATGGCTAATTCTATGGGAAATATGTTCTAAAATATGGGAATGAGCAGAGGTTATTTTGAACATTAATAATAAAATCTTTTGTGTGGATTTTTTTTCAAATAGTCTGGCAGCTTCCAGGTATTTTGGGAAAGTTGAATGTGGCTCCTCTCCACCCCTCCCCCGCCCCACCAAAACAAAACAAAGCAAAACCAAACCAAAATGGGGCAAATATATCCAGAAACATTATTGTTTCAGTATTTCTCATCGTGTTTAACTTGAAGAAACAAATGAAGAAAGACATTTTTTTTTCTTCATGTGTAAGATACTTGGTATTTATTTCTGAAATCCAGTTTCTGCTCTTAGCTGAAGCCAGACTCTCCTAAAGGAAGGTGCAAAGAAAATGACAGACTCCCTTTCTGAATAAAGTTACTCACCACCTGAATCAAACAGTTCCTGTGTCTCAACCCCAAGAAACCCACACACACTCCACTGCTTAATTTCTCACAAAATATATTCTGGTAAAGGGAAACTTGACTGAAATAGATGGCAAAACAAGGTTCCCCAGGAAGCTGCCGATCCAAAACGAGAATCAAAAGCGTGTGCAAGGTGGCTCCAGGAACAGGGATTTGACGGGGGTGAAGGTGCAGCATGTACAAGACCCTGGAGAGCGCCTGCAGAAGAGCCTGGGATAGCCGAGGACCCACAGGCCCTCTGGGGTTTGCAGACCCAGTGAGAGTGCTGGCCTGGCAGGACGCTACGCTGGGGCCTCTGAGGGCAGATCACAGCAAAGTCCTTCCTTTCCCCAAAGCAGGAGGTGGTTCAGAGAGCAGCCAAGGGCTGCCTAATAGGAACGCGGATGGCTCAGTAAAGAATTCTCATGAAACGCAGGAGAACCCGGTTTGATCCCTGCTTCAGGAAGATCCCCCAGAGAAGGAAATGCAACCCACCCAGTATTCTCGCCTGGAAAACCATGAACAGGGGAGCCTGGTGGGTTACAGTCCATAGCGTCACAAACTTGGACACAACTTGGCAACTAAGCAACAGCAACGAGGGCTCTCAGGTTTTTCTGAGTTTTCAAGAGGAATCAGAATTTCTAACTTTAAAGGAAATCCTCTTTCTTTTCTCTAAAAGACATTTGGGAGCTAATTAAAATTTGTTTAGGCACTGTTCAGGCAAAATAAACAAACAAAAAAGACCTTTTCTGCCCTATGGAAACATGAAATATTATCCTGCAACATCTTGTCTGCAGTGAAATTTTATTTCAGCAGGGGCCAACCATTGGGTTTCAAAGTTATAAATAAAATGCTTGTTCTGCCTAACACTTAATTGAAATGTACTAAATGATTAAAAATGAGAATTGGTATCTTTCTAACAAGAGAGAAGGAAGGACCATGGAACACTGTCCTTTAGAGAAGAATAAACACACAGCATTTTACTTTCTTCCTCCATCAAAAAGTACATTTGTTTTGAGAGACAGTCACAAGACACATGTCTGTGAGTCACTAAATGTCTTAGTTGACACTTGGGACAATTGTGTTATACAATTTTTCTGTATTTCTTGGAACTGTAAGATGTTGCAAACAAGTAGAGTAGAACATGTAGTTTGTAAACTTTGTTCTCGAAAGCCGTAAAGCTTCAAGTAAGAAGAAAAATGTGTCTTAAATTGGATACATTGACTGTGGCTTATTTATGGATGAGAGAATAATATGCTGCTGCTGCTGCTGCTAAGTCACTTCAGTCGTGTCCGACTCTGTGTGACCCCATAGACGGCAGCCCACTAGGCTCCCCCATCCCTGGGATTCTCCAGGTAAGAACACTGGAGTGGGTTGCCATTTCCTTCTCCAAGAATAATTTGCACCTATATTTATTTCATGGACTAAGTGAATAATAAAGACCTAAATCAACCAACCTCCTGAAATAGGAAGTAATATCTTATTTACTTGGACAATTTTGAAACTGTCAAAAAGACAGAGGGCAGTGCCTACCGATGTTCCTAGAACTGCTGAAGGAAGTAGGGAGTTTCCATCACATAAAAACACCATTAGTGTCTTTTCTAAAAATTGAAATAGGTTCTTTTAAAGAATTCCTGGTTTCTTAAAAAAGAGATTAATTTGTTCACAGCTGCAACTTTGACTTAGTACAGGACCAGAGTCAGGATAGAATGTGTTATATTTTACATTTGAGTCAATAAAACTGATTCATTTCATACTGTGGAAATAGTTGGCATAGAGGGGATTTTTATTCCAAGCCTTAAAACAGAAGAATGGCATGATGCAGACGATGTGAACTGTTCTGATTATTATTATTATTTTGAATTTAGGGCCCTATTGGCACACCAGGGGACATTGTTTGGGTCTGCAATGAAAAGAAATAATAGCAACAACGTGAAGAGTCATCACGCAGCTATCAAAATGTAAAACATGCAAAAAATTCCATCTCAACTGTCCAAGTCCACCTGGGGACATCCAGAACCTTTGATGAAAGGTTATTCAGCATGATTTGGCAAGAGGAAAAGAGCAAAGCCGTTCACTGCACAGGCTGGCGTGGAAGCCTCATAGGTCTGCAGCCTGAGCGCTTGGATCCCCGCAGCTCTGCCATGTCGCCGTTGATCCCGCAGCTCCACTGTGTCCCCTCGGATCCCGCAGCTCCACCGTGTCCCTAGCAAGTCAATTTCTAAAACCCTTGCTTTCATTCTTTTTTTTCCCCCATTTCTTCATAAAAAGCTAGTTATGTTCAATATACTGCTTTGGTATTTCTGGTGATGCTCTCTTGAATTTGAGCTATTATTGTTATCAAGATTGCCATGAGAAATATCAATAACCTCAAATATGCATATGACACCACCCTTGTGGCAAATAGGGAAGAAAAACTAAAGAGTCTCTTGATAAAAGTGAAAGAGGAGAGTGAAAAAGTTGGCTTAAAGATCAACATTCAGAAAATGAAGATCACGGCATCTGGTCCCATCACTTCATGGCAAATAGATGGGGAAACAGTGGAAAAAGTGTCACACTTTATTTTTAGGGGCTCCAAAATCACTGTAGATGGTGATTTTAGCCATGAAATTAAAAGAGGCTTACTCCTTGAAAGAAAAGTTATGACCAACCTAGACAGCATATGAAAAAGCAGAGACATTACTTTGTCCACAAAGGTCCATCTAGTCAAGGCTATCGTTTTACCAGTAGTCATGTATGGATGTGAGAGTTGGACCATAAAGAAAGCTGAGTGCCAAATAATTGATGCTTTTGAACTGTGGTGTTGGAGAAGACTCTTGAGAGTCCCTTGGACTGCAAGGAGATCCAACCAGTCCATCCTAAAGGAGATCAGTTCTGAGTGTTCTTTGAAAGGACTGATGCTGAAGCTGAGACTCCAATACTTTGGCTACCTGAAGAGCTGACTCATTGGAAAAGACCCTGATGCTGGGAAAGATTGAGGGTGGGAGGAGAAGGGGACAGCAGAGGATGAGATGGTTGGATGGTACCACCGACTCAATGGACATGGATTTGGGTGGGCTCCAGGAGTTGGTGATGGACAGGGAGGCCTGGTGTGCTGCTGTCCATGGGATCACAAAGAGTCAGACAGGACTGAGTGACTGAACTGAACTGAAAATCTTATGAAACCTTTTGCAAAGCAGCTGATATTGGACAAAGCCCTGCCTGCATTCTCTGAGCTATGAGAATATAGGACAAAAATTACACACTTTTTTCCCCTTAAGTAGGTCCCCCTGCCCTCAGTTACACAAATGTAGGACAAACAATAACCTTTTTTTTTTTTTTAATTTGAGAATACTATTCAAATGTTTAAAATGCTCACCCCAGAGTTTCCCATTAGAAGTCTAGTTGTGAAAAACAAACACAGCCTTCAATTTGCGGTCACTAAATGCGTGTGGATTAGGCTATTTTTAGATCTTGAGACTAAGGCTCAAATTGGCTCCTGTCAGTAAATATCCAGGGTCATCACTCAATTCACTTGATAGGATCTGTCGGTAGCTCTGTTGTTAAGAATCACCATTTAAAAATAGCCACACCAGGATCTATACTCAGTATTTCTTTTTATGTTTTGGTTTTCTGGCCCAAAGGCTCGTTAGAGCTTAGCTCCCGACCAGGGATCGAACCCGCACTGCTGCATTGGAAGGCGAAGTCTTAACCACTGGACTGCTTCACGATTTTGTAATAATCTGTAGTGGAAAAGACTCTGAAGAAAATAAGTATATAAGCATGTATAATTCAATGACATTACAGCACACCTGAAACAAACAGAACCTTGTCAATCAACTAAACTTGAAAAAAAATTAAAAAATAAAAATAACCAAATGTCCAATTTTTGCGACAGTTGACTGTCTTATCATATGTTGGCTAAATACTATATTTTCATACAATTATGTAAAAAAAACTGTAGTTGAACTGATATAAGATTTAAACTGATAAAATAAAGGAAAAAAAATAGGACTAACAAATTTCCCAAGAAAAGTGATGTTCTGAGTATATAGCTTCATGTGTGTTTAAAGCAGTATTTCTTGAAACAATCCATCAACTTTCTTCTTTTTTTTTCAGGACAAAATGCTTTGGAATCAGATCAGTTCCATTTCAAATAGCATGCAGGAATATGAAACCTGTAATTATAAGGTTCATTTTTTAAAAATTTTTATTGAAATTTAGAGAAATTAGACTCAGGTTTGGAACAAATTTTGAGAGGCAAATGACTTGCTTTTACTAAATTCAGCCTTTTCAAAAGCACATCTCTATAAAGTAATTCCATTATTATTCTTGTTTCTTCCACAAGGGAATCACCAAAGTAAGGAGTCGGCTCCATTTCCTCAGAGCTGGTTTGTGTTGAAACTGGAAACCACACTCCGAGTTCTGTGATGGCCAGTCTTGTGTCCTGATCCTTTGGCTGCAAGGCTTTTCCCCAGTACCCAGCACATCCGCATGTTTCCATAATCCCCTTAAAAAGCAGATGGCATACCAAGAAATTCTTCCTGACTAGTTCATGAAAACTAAACTTTCTAGAATTTCGAGAACTTTTCTCCATCCAGTAGTATCAGCTCACAGTCAACAAGAGACAGAAGGCATTTGGTGGAAGGTCTCTACCCAGTATTAGCCACCTGTAGCCCTAGTGTTCTGTGTTGAAATCATGAGATGATGTATTTTATTGGAAGATAATTGCTTTACAATGCTGCGCTAGCTTCTGTTGTGGAATGAAGTCAATCAGCCTTACGCATGCACACAGCCCTCCCTCTGAGACCTTCCTCCTGTGGCACCCCTCATTATCCACCTCCCCAGGTCATCAGAGCACCAGAATGAAAAGATAACTCATTTTAAATTGAGTTGACAAATATCCAAGGACACACGCATTGCTGTCTACGGCTGATGGAACCCGGTGCGCTCCCACCACGGCTTAGAGCTCCGCACGCTGCGCAAGCTGTTCCTCAGGGGCTCCTTGTCTCACGGCTGCCGCTGCTGAGCCGCTCCAGCCGTGCCGGACTCTGTGCAACCCCGGAGACGGCAGACCCCAGGTTCCCCCGTCCCTGGGATTCTCCAGGCAAGAACCCTGGAGGGGGTCGCCATTTCCTTCTCCAATGCATGAAAGTGAAACGTGAAAGTGAAGTCGCTCGATCGTGTCTGACTCTTAGTGACCCCATGGACTGCAGCCCACCAGGCTCCTCCAGCCGTGGGATTTTCCAGGCAAGAGTGCTGGAGTGAGTAGATGTTCCCTTCTCCAGGGTATCTTCCCAACCCAGGGATCGAACCCACGTCTCCTGCATTGAAGGTGGATTCTTTACCAGCTGAGCCACCAGGGAAGCCCAAGAATACTGGAGTGGGCAGCCCATCCCTTCTCCAGTGGACCTTCCTGACCCAGGAATCAAACCAGGGTCTCCTGCATTGTAGGTGGGTTCTTGGCCAGCTACCATACCAGGGAAGCCATTTAAATAAGCATTTTAAAATATAAAGTGACACTATGAAGCAGTGTGACATGTCTCACTAAGTTCAAACAAATAACAGAGTGGCTTAAAAAAATGTTTTTCCTGGAAAAAAATGTAATTTGGGCCCCCAATAAAGGATTCTCTCTTTGCCAGTTTTCTTTAGCCTTGTTTTACCTTGTCCTGCACACTACCTGGAGGGGCAGAAGACTGGATAAGAGGTCAATCCCTATAGTCAAAATGAGTAGGCTATATGCCATGATGCAGTTGCATGACCCAACTCAGATTGCCAGCATAGAGCCTTGCTAGAGAGCACAGCACCTTGTATTACAGCTGCTTGTCAACTTCCCCAATGCCCTAAAGTGACTGAGATTAGATTAGAGCTCCTCTTCTTACAGTAAAGTCAACCTAATTATTTTAAAATAAGGTATTGAAAAGTGGCAGCAGGTAAAATAGGTAGAGGCTTACATTTTTAAGAGATGCATGTATCTCTCTGTCCATACACATTTAGGTTTAGAGGTGATTTATGACCTGGCTACTGTACAAGTACTTATGCTTAGTTATAACTTCACTCACAAATCATTCTAGCTCTACGTTCTGGAAATTACTTTTAGGTTGACTTGTCAATCATGAAGAGAATAACCCCATTTTCTATTGACCCTATTCTCAACTTGGTCATCTGTGTTAGCCATCAAATTTGACTTGAAATTTTGGCACTTTCTAGAGACACCATCTGGGAAGAATGACTTCCATCACTGAGAAGCGGGGAAAGATGATCAGACTGAAGGCAATTCTTGGTCCTTTCACATCTGTGCATTGATAACATAAACTCTGTGATTCTTTGCAATCTACTTGGGCTTTTGATCAAGTAGCACAGAGGAAGTTTTCCCAGTACAGAACTTGTCTTCCATCACCATTTAGTAATTCTGGTAAGCTATAAACCGTTCCTGGAAGTAACGACCTTGTAGGCCACATGAGGAAGATGCAGCATCATACCCATCTTTTCCTGGAAGCCCCGATAACCCTCTCAGCACAGGAAGTGGGCAATGCAGACTCAATCAAAGACGCCATCTGCTTCACTTCCTGATAGTAAGTGCTACGTGACTGAGGATGCTGTAGACAGACTGGAAAAGATGCTCTGCAAATACATCTGCTATTTCAGTGACAAACAACAGCTACCATTTTGTAAAACATTCACTGTCAGGATTCAGTCCAAAAAATTCTTGCTGTGTCAATAACAAGAAGGCACAACTGATATCCTCTGTTTGTGGAGGAAGTGGTTTAAATAGGGAGGCTCTTACCTAAAACACAGGCAAACTCAGGACAGGATTAAGAGTGGCTCCGATGGGGTCCCTTCCTGCTGCAGGGAGACAGCACAGCCAGGAGAGCAGGATGAGGCGAGTATCCGTGGCTCCCTCCACAGCCACACTGTCGATTTTCCATTGCTGTTACTGGGACTGGTTTCATTCAGATGTTTTTTTATGTTTTAGACTGAGACAACAGATGCAGTATATCCTAAATGACTTTGGCATGAATCTGATGTTATTAGCAAGCCCCCTAATAGTTGTCAGGACTTCCCTGGTGGCTCAGACGGTAAAGCATCTGCCTACAATGTGGGAGGCCCGGGTTTGACCCCTGGGTCAGGAAGATCCTCTAGTGAGGGAAATGGCACCCCACTCCAGTGTTCTTGCCTGGAGAATCCCATGGATGGAGGAGCTGGTGGGCTACAGTCCATGGGGTCACAAAGAGTGGGACTCCACTGAGCAACTAAACTTTTCTTTCTTTCTAACAGCTTTCGGTGAGTCTACATTCTGATTAGTCAGATGAATGGACCTACTCTGTGATGTATCCTCAGGAAGGAAAGGAATACAGAATACTTTTCTGAGCAAATGCAAATATTTGAGTAGCTGTATGGTTTGCTATAAGAAAGCAGTGAGGATGAGAAAAGTGTCTTTGTTAATGCAGGAATATTTAACCAGTTCAGTCTCAACTCACTCTAACTCACATTGCTGATGAAGAAAAGAGTGCCAAATCATTCATTGACTATTGACATGTTACCTGCTGGGCAGAAACGAAGTGCACGATGAGCCCTGAGCTCTTTCTGGCTCCCGGCTTTCCTCATTCCTAGGGACTCCAGTGGTTAAGAATCTGCCTTGCAACGTGGGAGACCTGGGTTGGATCCCGGGGTTGGGAAGATGCTCTGGAGAAGGGAAAGGCTCCCTGCTCCAGTGTTGTGGCCTGGAGGATTCCGTGGACTGGATAGTCCATGGGGTTGCAGAGTCGGACACGACTGAACGACTTTCACTGCAATGCGAGGGGTGCGGTTTCGCTCTCTGTCCGGGAAGACCCCATGTGCCCCAGGGCAGCAAAGCTTGACTTCCTTCAGGTTCCTTCTGTTTTCCTCACTCCTTCACGAACTCTTTCCTGTGTGCTGTGCTCTGCTAAGTGGCTTTAGTTGTGTCTGACTTTGCGACTCCAGGGACTGCAGCCGGCCAGGCTCCTCTGTCCATGGGATTCTCCAGGCAAGAATGCAGGAGCAGGCTGCCATGCCCTCCTCCAGGGGATCGTCCCAACCCAGGGATCGAACTCCGGCGTTGACAGGCATGTTCTTTACCACCAGCAGCACCTGTGTGCCAAGAGTGACTAATGTGATGCCATCCATGCTAACGTACAGGGAGGTGGTTCCAGAGGTCAACTGAGATTTGAAGGAAGTTTTCTTTCTAAACCATTCTTTTTTTTTTTTTTTTAGCTTTTTGATCTGATTTCTTCAGGAAAGTTGAAATATTCCATGGTGTGGAGACAGATATTAATCGAAAGCATTAATGGTAAGTGAAACTTGCTGCCCATAACCACCGTGTGATGGTTTTGTGCCTTGGAAACACACATGAGCACATCCACAAAGAACACTGAATAATCCTGGTTTTAAGCCTTTTCATTTTTATTCCTTTGTGTTATGAGTTCCTGTCCTTTTAATTTCCAAGTAAGTATAAAAGTTCTCTTGGCTAAACAGTTCCTTGGCAATAAAATATGTAGCACCTTTCAAAAAACCAAATTATATCTCTGATAATGGCAATGAATTATTGCAAGTGAAAAATGGAAACCCAACAGGACCTGAAGACTGCAGTCCTCTGAGATGAGGTAGTGATAATATTAATGGCCAAAAGCCAACAGTGTTTGCTTATGTGTATAGAACGACCACCCTTCAAAGTTCAGGACCAGGGAGAGGAGGGATTTGTCACTTGAAATCACCTGTTTTCTCAGAAGAGAAAAACAGTGCCTTCCCAACAACTGTTTCTATTTGCCTGGGTAATCTGGATGAGGTGCAACAATGCTTTTCCCTGAAGCATTTGGCTCTTGCAATGCATTTATATTTGTTTGAAATGAGGTCAGAGATGTCTGTCTATCACTCCCTTGCCCGTGGATATGTGGCGTGAGAAGGGACAAAAAACTGTGAAGTCAGAGCCCCCTCAGGATGTTCAGAGCACCACTGCTGACCAATCTGATCTTTATTCATGAAAAGAAGTTCCCTCAGGGAAAGGATAGAACTTGATAGCACCTTGAACCATGACAGATATGGACCTGGTGTTGATAAATACATGGCATGTGGGGAAACAATTCACAGAGAATCCAGCGTTAAGTTCTATCGTTAGGCTTCATCCTTTATTAGGTAGTGAGTAAAGACAACAGATGATTACAACTCCAACTTTAAAGACCATTTAAACAAAAATGGTTCCATAGTGAAGTGAGGCTGAAGGGATTTAGGTGTTTCTGAGGTTTCTCATATGGCTGATGGAGAAAATATGGCTGATTTATTTGTCTCCCAGCAAATCATTAAAGTTAGTCACATCTCATGACCCAGGACCCCTCGATTGCACAGGCCCTGACTGTGGGTGGACCGGCTCCTCCGCTTTGGTGATAATGGGCAAGGACAGCCGAGTTCACTGCAGCGAGGCTGCATCGGTCAACACTGTGTTCTCCAACAGAAGGAGAGGCTTTAGAGGCGCGAATGCTATTGGACAGGGATTTGGGCTGACAGTGTGAACAGTGAAAACATCGGACAAAGCAGAAACTAAAGGTCAAGACTGTCCAAAACTGGCCACACAAGACACAGACAGACCCAAAGAACAAAACACACGTGCTAACTCTCCACCTGGCTGAACAGGGGGGTCTGAGGGTGAAACAGAGGAAATGCTCGCTGAGGCCAGAACGCAGAGGTGCTGGCACACGCACCATTGCCAGACGCTCTCAGAAACAGGCTCCAGTCCCAATCAGCATGTTCAGGCAGAGGAGATATGGTTCGAAACCCCTGTTACCAAAGACTGATGGGACACTTTCTCTTTTCTTCTTTCCCTTCTTTCCTTCCTTCTCTCCTTTCTTCCTTTTTGCTTTTGGTCGGTTGTTTAACAAAAGATATACAAAGTCAACTGCTTTAAAGATGTGTTTATATGACAAATGTCTTTAGCTGGGTGGTAGAGAAGAACTCCGAAGACCATGTTTAATGTTGAGCACCAAGCACGCTACGGGTGTTTCTTAAATATAAAATGACAAATGCTAAATACCCATCTCTCTAATGGTTTCACCTTGCATCTTTAGACGCTCAAAAGTCTACTACATTTTAGATAAGCGCAGTTTCACGAAGGCCATACTCAGCCTTTCTGTATATTTTTAAATAGTTCTCTACAAAACCTTTTCAAAAATATTTTTTTCTCTAAACCTAAATCTGGTAGAGTGGATTTGTACACATTTCCATTGTTTGAAGTTTGAGTATCATTATTCTTATTAATGCCACAGACTGGCTGCATCAAACCCCATCATAGGTGATAGGTATATGTTAGCTTTCTATGGGAAAAAGCAAATAGCCTTTACCACGAATTAAAGGCACAGCTATTTTTATGCCATTTGTTACCAACTTAATGATAACATGTAACACAGGATGGATATATAATTATTTTATATAGATTTTCTTTTTATAAGTTATACTCTTAATCTCTCTAACATATATACAATATACATATATTTATATATACCCCTGATAAATCTTGTTTTAAAGGTAAAACATCAACTCCTTTCAGCCTTATGGTGAATATTGAAGGCTGTTAGTATTTCACAACTCCTCTAGAGAAAGGATGGCCAAGTGCAACTTAACAGCATTTTTTAACTCTATATCCCTGGTGTGAAATGAATGCAGAGTAATTCTTGTTTTTTCTAATATTTAAATATATATATATATTACTTGTTTATATCATGTCAGTAGGAAATCTAGAAAAAAAAAAGAAAGCCCCACCACCAATAGCTAATGTCTACCATCATAGTCAAAGCAGAAAACTCTGCCTAAGAGACAACCCTACTGGTATGATATAAGGGGGATATTGCAGAGGCGTAATATTCTTTGTTTTTAGTGGATTTGTACTAATGTGAAAAATCTGTACTTTGCATTATCATGCTGGGTTAGGATTGTCCCTCATCCTCGAAACAGAATAGTCATACTGGTTTCTTTCTGGACCCCCATGAGGCATGGGTTTAGCTGTTTTCAGATATAAGCACTGGAAAAACATTCTCTGTTTCCAGCAACACTGCCTTAGTGTGGGGGGAAGCACTCTGTGAGAAACTATTTTTATTAAAGTCTCCCCAACTCTATTCTAAATCAGCCCTGTTCTTTTGTTCTGGACTGAAAGTCATCTCCAGGTTGGGCAGGATGGGAGGGTGAGCTGGGGACCTTCACCACACCAGATGGTGCTGTTTATCTTTGGACTGCTTACTGGCATGAAACAGTCGCCCGTCCTACCTTCTGCGATTCTTGAGAACCTAGTGGCTTAGGCTGAGACACAGCACTGCTGCTTACAAGACACTTACTGCATCTACCTGGGTCGGGATGAACGCCCGGAACTGCTGTCAGAGCAAGAGGACCACGGGAACTACTATTCACAGTGTTGCTTTTGGGTTTTTTTTCCTTTTCTTCTTTTTTCTTTTTTTGCATTAATCTACAGAGTAAATGATTATTTATATACACACTGGAACCAGTTAATGCCCTCAGACAATGTATAGTTGTCTCATAAAGCAGGAAAGACAATGCGGGGGAAACAGGTGCCCAAAAGGTGTCTGACAAAGGCTTCGGAGGTTCTAGGTGCCGCTACAAGTCAAGGCTGGAGATCACTTCTAAAACACTCAATGTTCAAGAGGAATGCTTTAATTTGGAGACAATACCGC
>SJYG01000746.1:980065-998139 GCA_006410535.1 Litocranius walleri | reverse complement strand
CACGGCCACGGCGGCCGCGGCGGCGGCCAGCGGCCCGGGCAGCAGGCGCGGCGCCAGCGGCTTGGACGGCTCCTTGGAGAAGACCAGCTTCACCTGCAGGGCGGGGAGAAAGAAGAGCAGGTGAGCGCAAGTCTCGGGGTTCGCCCGGAGCGTCCAAAGAGGGGCTGCCTCGCACCCCGCCCCCGGGGAAAGTCACACCCTGGGAACTGCTGTCGAACCGTGGAAGACGGGGTGCCTGCTCAGTGTCCCGGGACCAGCCTAACGGAAGAGAGCGTGGAAAGGGAAAGACGCATACCGAGCATCGATGGAAAGCCCGAACAAGCTTCTTAGCCAGCCCGATACAGACTTTCACCAACCCAATCTATCTATCTATATAATATACACGCACAGAGCATCCCATGGAAAGCCTGAACAGACTTTCACCAACCCAATCTATCTATCTATATAATATACACGCACAGAGCATCCCATGGAAAGCCTGAACAGATATAGTATGTATGTTGTGTATATATATATTATATATATATATTGGGTTGTCCATAAAGTTTATTCAGGCTTTCCATAAGATGCTCTGTGAGTATATATTATATAGATAGATAGATAGATTGGGTTGGTGAATAAGTTTGTTCAGGTTTTCCATGAGATGCTCTGTGGCTCAGATGGTAAAGCGTCTGTCCACAATGTGGGAGACCTGGGTCCGATCCCTGGGTCGGGAAGATCCCCTGGAGAAGGAAATGGCAATCCACTTCAGTACTATTGCCTGGAAAATCCCGTGGACAGAGGAGCCTGGTAAGCTACAGTCCATGGGGTCACAAAGAGTCAGACACGACTGAGCGACTTCACTTTCTCATTTTCTTTATAATACACACACACACACACACACACACACACAGAACATCTTATGGAAAATCTGAATAAACTATTTATCTAACTGTCTCTATATATACATATATACACACACAGAACACCTTATGGAAAACCTAATCAAATTTTTTAGCCAACCCAATATTTATTATATATATATATGTATATATATATATACAGAACATCTATGGAAAGCCTGAACATTTTAGCCAACTCAATATATATACATAATATATGTACAATGCTATGTTATCATATATATGTATAAATATTATATATAACATCACTTTTCTGTACAGCAGAAATTAACACAGCATTGTACATCAAGTATACGGCAATGAAACAAATTTTAATGGAAATGGTAGAACATCTTTCCTTTTGGAGAAACTGGAAGATCCCAGAAAACGGCCTGATCTAGGAGTTGAATGGATGTGCAGATAAGTATTCTGCTACCTTATTTTTCATGATAAATATACCTCCTGAGGAAACTACTCATCTTGAGAAAAAAATAGGGATTTTTTTAAATTCCACTCTTTACACACATTTTAACTAGCAGAGAATGGACATTTTAAAATGTTTATTTTATTTTATTTATTTTGGGGTGGGCTGCTGGCATCTGGGATCTTAGTTCCCCACCAGGAGTCAAACCTGGCCCCTGTAGTCAAAGTGTGGAATGTCAACCACTGGATGGGCTAGGCAAGAGCCAGGGAACAGCCATTTTTAATGAGAAATTGATGAATGCTGTCGGCTACTCTGACTATGCAGATGTGACAAGAGAGCAGCGTAGGAAGCTGTGAGTGCCAGTCAAGAGATGTAGCAACAACAAAACCCAGCTTTCACTAAAGAAGGGAAGAAGAATGGTCTCCCCCGAAACTCTGCCATGTTTTGCTTTCATTGGTACCAACATTCTGACAGTGCGCTGCAATACCAGCTTACTCTCTGACGAGTAGTGTTAGTAAGATGGCTGTTCTCATGAAGGGAATGTTCCCATTTATGGAAACAGTGCTAGTTAAGCAGGAGGCTTTGGAAGCTAACATTAACACAATGTGACTTCTCTGTTTATTTAAGAACTATTCACTTGATTGTTGAAAGCGGCATCTCCACCGGTCAGAAATAGCACTCAGGTTATGGCTGGTGCTGCTGAAACATCCACTCTGAGCAGAATTCAAAGTCTCTTACAGCAGCTAAAAATATAAGCATTCTATGCAAAAGAGCAAAGGGAGTTCATTTGCATAAAAGTGGGTGATGCTACTAAATTAATTGGGTCAGCTCATTCTGGGTCTCTCAATAGATGATTGCAGTTTTCCTTTAACTGTGTTTTCAAGTGTCAGCAGCATACAATAGCACTGATTATTAATAAGATCTATTTTGAAGAAAATAGATTTCAAAATGCATAATTCAGCACATACTGTAGAGCAATTGTTCTCCATCTTAATTTTTTATACACAGTTATAGTTTATTATAGCTAAACAGTGAAGAACCCTGCGTCTCTCAGATGTGAGCTGTGGTCACTTCAACCAGAAAAAAGCCTATGCTTATAAAGAATTTGCTTAAGATGTCAGGAGGTTTACAGATTTCCCCTAAAATCCTATAAAAAGTGGGTAGATGGCCTAAAAGTGGGTAGAGCCCTAAAATCCTATAAAGAGTGGGTAGCCTTTCCCTTCTCCAGGGTCTTTGCCCAACCCAGGGATCGCAACCAGGTCTCCCACTTTGCAAGTGGATTCTTTACCAGCTGAGCCACAAGGGAAGCCCAAGACTACTGGAGTGGGTAGCTTATCCCTTCTCCAGGGGATTTCCTGGCCCAGGAATTAAACTGGGGTCTCTTGCATTGCACTCGGATTCTTTACCAACTGAGCTATCAGGGAAGCCTATGCTTATAAATAAATAGCTTAAAGTGTCAGGAGGTTTACAGTTTTCCCCTAAAATCCTGTAAAAATTCTAGGTCGGGACATCAGTACTAATATGCATACTAGTGTAAAAAACAAGAGGGCATGTCTCAGGAACTATTTCCCAGGCCTTAAATAGCGTCCTAAGGTGATTTTTCTTTTTAAGTGAGCCACGCCTTTCAGACTGTTGTTTAAAAGCCAGAATTGCTGAGGGAAACAACAGCAATGCTTTATCTCTTGGAGATCTTATAAAGATGCTGGAAGAATTTGTTCCTCACCAACCTTTCTTAGCAGTACCTGCTAACCTCAGGTTCAGATTTCCTGTGATTACTTACCTGGGTTTCCTTCCGTCCCCGTGCTCTATAAACCTGAGCCCAGCTGAAAAGATGCCTGACTTTAGCTAACAGGGACAGGAGCTCACCCAACTTAGGAAACCAGTGATTCTGTTGGCGGCATAGGGGTTGGACTTTCGAATCACCCGTTTTGACTTGGGCGTCTTCCATTTATCTCCCTTAGGAACTGACAAAGAGAAATCCGCCAAGAAAGGCCCCGCTCCACCGGAAGGGAAAGCGACACTCACCCCCAGCGGATGCGCGGCCTTCTGCAGTTTGCTGTAAGGGCTGTACTTAGGCTTCGGGGGCTTGCCAGCAGCTCTGTCTTTGTGCCTTCTACTGCTGATGTGCTATTAAAAGCAATGAGAGGGAGCGCTTTAAAGAAGCCATCCTCCAAACCCTCCTAAGTGTTGTTTTAACCTGGGGAAGGACATCAATTATTTCATGCAAGTTGCAGAAAGACAGATAAAAGGGCATGCACGTCTGTCCTTGGTTGTGGATGCCTCCAGGAGAGGTACTTTTATGCTGCCGTTTCAGTCTATTTTTAACACATAGCAGAGTCTTCTTTTTCCCAGCTTCTCTCCTTATCACAGCGCAGATCTCAGTTTATGGACATTTACAAAGGAAAGAAATGTCTGAAGGAATTTTATGTGCAAATAAACCAAGGTAGCCAGGCAGGCACGGATTTATTTCCATACTAATATTTACCCTCACATTTGTACAGCCAAATGTCAACCCCTTAAATTCTAAAGATAAATAAGTGGGGTGCATTAAAATCCGTGCAGGAAGGTACATACGCATATACAACAATGCAACATGAGGGCTGGGACTTCAGCGAGCACGGGAGACCCGATCCCTCCCGAAGGCTTTCGAGTGAAAGTGAGTCCACTCCGTTAGCGGGCGGCCGCAGGACTTGGAACTACAGTACGCCACCAGGCGATAAAGCCCCAACACGAATAGCACAGCGTGCATATCAACAAGGAAACGGGATGCTGCACTTTGCACGCTTCATCTGTAAGAACAGCACAGACTCCTTTCAGCCAAGCTGGGAAGGATGTGAGACGCCCCTACATCTCAGTATCCCTTTAGGCAACTATGCACAAGTAAAGAGGGTGAGTAAGAAGCGAGGCGGAGGGACGGGTGGGAGGGAGCGGAAGAGCGGAAAGGGCGCAGGGCAGGCAGGCGGCCCTGCCCCCCCCGCCCCCCCACTCCCTGGCGGCTCCGCTACCTGTTTCAGCTGTGTCTCCGAGTTGACGTGCACGTCGCAGATTTCACAGTGAAACGTTTTGTTCTGCAGGCCTGTATTCCCCTTGTTCACTGGGCCTTTGCCTTTCACACCTGCCCTGGGGAAGGCTTTGATAGCCCCACTTCCGTTCCGAGCTTCCAGCATCGTTTTGTGCTTGGTACCTGCCAGAAATGTTTAAAAAGAAAAAAAGAGGAGAGAACTCTTAGCTACTAATCACCTCCAAGACTCGATGCGGCAACACCACGTGATGTGATGCTGAGTCTGAGTGCGGCACTTCCAGAGGTTCTGCTTGAAACACACTCACGACTCAGAAAACCGCAGCCATGCACTCTGACCGCCGCGTGTAACAGGACTTATCGATCTCGCATGCTTCTATGTCCCCGGCACAAACCAGCACCATCAGTACAGGAGTAAACGCAAACGTCCTGAGATGAGGCTAAACGGGCGTGACTTCCTCTTGATGCTGATGAGACATGAATGATACCTGACGAGGAAGGGTGATTTAGTTGCTACAGGTATAGTTGGAGGTGAGGTGTAACTAATGTAATCAGCTTAAACAGGGTGTGCTTACAGAGGCGGCACTAATTAATACCCACTTTGTGAACAGAATACAAACAAGCTTTCCTGGCTGTGTAGTTTAGGCTCAAAGAAGGAACCAACAGTAGAGAGCTCTTAATGACTCTGGAAAAAAACGTCCTATTAGAATAGCCAAGTTCACAATAATTGGCTATTAAATTTCAATTGTTAAAAAGAAAAAAAATATTATAAAAGGGGGATTCACTGGCAAGGTGGGTACACTCTAAGAAATGCTTCTTTTTTATTACACCAGCCACATTTGCCCATCCCACATAACGAATGTTACTCTACTCACCAACATTTGCTTTTATTTTAAACACTAAAATTCAGGATGGCAGTGTTCTCTCAAAGTTTTTCTTCACAATTTCCTTCTTGGAGTTGATAAATATTCTTTACTTTTCTTGTTTAGCCATGTGTTTTTGTTCTGAAATTTTTTTTTGTCATTTATATTCTTCCTGCCATTCTGGGTTTTAAAAATTGTTTTAGAGGTTTTATCATTTTAATTGTGTTTATGAGATGAGTTCAGTCCCTGGGTTGGGAAGATCCCCTGGAGAAGGGAAAGGCTACCCACTCTAGTATTCTAGCCTGGAGAATTCCACGGACTGTATAGTTCACGGGGTTGCAGAGTCGGACATGACTGAATGACTTTCACTTTCACTTATCAGTTCTGGAAGCACAGAAAAAAAAGAGATTCTTAACTTCTTATTCTTGAACCAGCTTCTCAGAACCATTCAACATCAATAAAGAAAGATGTGGAGGGCTTTCAGCTTGGAGCCAGCCACCAATGTCTTCGATAAGCGGCAATGAATACATGGAACAGGTTTATAGCCATATGTTTCTCTCTTGCAAAATGATCACTTTACTGAGTCCAATATTTTAAAATGCATATTTTTACAACTTAGATCCCTCACTTTGAACCTCTATCCTTAGGCACAGCAATGACAATATTCATATATCAACATATTAAGGAATGAGAAAAGAGTCAACATGTTGGGAACAAAAAACAGAACAGCTGAAATATGGAGCGAGGGCATCTGTCCACGGTTGCGAGGGTGCTGAGGCTGTCCTGGGTTTGTTCTCACCCCGCCCCCTGTGGTCTAACGACCCAATGCTTCCTACTTTGTAAGAAGAACCATGAATGAGAGTAAGGCAAGCAACGTTCTGGGGAGCAACGCATACGTATATACACACAGAATGAATGAATGAACGTGTCTATAACATGCATCATTTTGCCAAGCTTTCATGTATGTGTTCTTCATACAGATCAGAAGCTTTTGTGTCACTATGTGAGCAGATGATTATCCAACATTCTATATCCAAACATGATTTTATAAAAAAAATTTTTTTCCATGCACCTTATTCAGTCAAACTGATGGAGAATTCCCAGGGCCTGTGTGGCCTAGGAATGTCTAAGCAGCAGTGAGTAGGAGAAAATTCTCATCCTGGGCATTTCTCTGGTTCAGTTCAGTTCAGTCGCTCAGTCATGTCTGACTCTTTGCGACCCCATGGACTGCAGCACAACAGGCCTCCCTGTCCATCATCAACTCCCAGAGCTTGCTCAGGCTCATGTCCAATATGTCGGTGATGCCATCCAACCTTCTCTCCTCTGTCGTCCCCTTCTCCTCCTGCCTTCAGTCTTTCCCAGCATCAGGATCTTTTCCAATGAGTCAGTTCTTCACATCAGGTGGCCAAAGTACTGGAGTTTCAGCTTCAGCATTAGTCCTTCCAATAAACACCCAGGACTTATTTCCTTTGGGATGGACTGGTTGGATCACCTTGCTGTCCAAGGGACTCTCAAGAGTCTTCTCCAACACCACAGTTCAAAAGCATCTGGTGGTCCAGTGATTAAGAATCCACTTCCCAGTGCAGGGGATGGGCTTCGATCCCTGGCCGGGGAACTGCCTGCCACAGGTGGAGAGTCCAAGGCCACAAGGAAAGACCCTCATGCTGCCGTGAGGCCCCTGTGTGCTGCACCAGGACAGCACAGCCGAGTAAGTAAGCACTGAGAGGATTACCATCCTGACTCTCCTGAGGGCCCCTCAACTCACTGGGGTTAGTATCTCCTGCGGTTTGAGCTGGTGTTTGATGGTGGCAACCAAATGGATCAAAAAGCTGTTTCTACCTATGTGAAGACAGAAGGACTTTATCTTGCTTGGGAAGATGGTAAGAAAGTCTGGCTTGGGTAATCTGACTCAAGATTGAGTGACAGGTGGATTAGGAAGAGGAGAAGGAATTAAAGATTTGGCTCCAGTAGTAGGGGGTGAGCAAAGGTAGGTAAAGAGCTTAGCAACAGTAGGTAAAGATTCAGAAAACAAAATGTTCTCCTTGATCTCTTCAGACTCGCCTATGTCTGACCCTAGAAGAAGAGATGTGAACAGAAGGCACGTGAACACTGGGGAAATGCCAACCTTGCAGAAAAATCACTGCATCGTGAGCACTGTTGTTTCAGTGCAGTCCCTCCAGAAGCTCCTAAAGACAGGAAAAGTGAGTATATCCACTCCTGCATGCCTTACGCAGATGCAAGCAAACACACACACACACACACACACCAAACACACGTTTAAAATCATGCCAAGACTGGGTGAAAAACTCCAGCTAATAGCTTTGACTCTGGGATCAGCATTCATCGCCTGACAGAGCGGAACTTTTGCACAGTGTAACCTCCTGCACTAGTAGCAGATTGCCAGTCATAATTAAATTGTATTAGATACTTTCAAAAGAGCTGAAAGCTTCAGTTTCCTGTCAGGGTAGCTATATTTGCTCCAAGTACAGCTACAATTAAGAAAACACGTACTGTTAATTCTCAAGCATTTACTGTTTTTGAGAGCTCAAATGCACATGAATAATCTAAAAATAGTGATTATTGGGAGGATTTGTCCTTATTTTACTTTTCCAGCATTGCACCTACTGTGCTGAATTACTCATCCACTTCCAGCTGTGGTATGAGATGGGTGACAATATTATGCCCATTTTAGAGATAAACTAAGAAAGGTTAAGTTACTTGCCTGGTTCACAAAGCAAACACTGCTTGAAGTTACTGATGGGTAGAAGGTGGATTTCTAAGTTCCTAGAACTATGGGGATTTAGCTAGAAATCCACTAAGGATGTCTGAGTTAGCTGCATTCCAGTTCCACAGGAATCTCTCACACCACCTTTAATTTCTCTGTTATTAATGCTGTCTTTTCTAAACTCGATTTTAACTTGAGTCTTTCAGATTCTTCTCGTTCTTCCCCTGTAATACACCTTTCTGCTCACCAGAGGATCCGGAACCAGGATACTATATGAACAGCAGCGGTTTTGTGATGGCCGTTTTGATCACCTCCGATTTCATCCATCTGTAAATATCCCGCCAGGCTGGTGCCTTTCCTTGTGGCTGCACAGCAGGGCCCTCGAAAAGCTGCCTCTGTACTTTCAATGGGCTGTTTTCTTCCCATCACTTTTAAAAGGCTGGCGCTGACAATGACCTTCATTTGAAGCTTCCATGTTTCCTGAAATGCAAAATCATTCTCCAACCAGAGTTCAGATCCAGCAAGTCATAATGCTCCTAGAAATACTAATTTTGCCTGTTTGTTTTTTATTTGTTTGCTTTTGATTGCCTTGGATCAAGACATTTTATCTGCAAAAATCAAAGTAATACGTGGTGTGGAGTGAATGGAGGCTAGCTTTCCCTTTACTCCCCCATCACTTTACAGATTCCATTTTTCAGATGGCTCTTTCTTAATTTGAATTTAATGCATTCATTTGTGGCTGCACTGGGTCTTAGCTGCTGTGCATGGGGTTTTCTCTAGTTGCAGCAACTGGGGGCTCCTCTCTAGCCATGTGGTCTGCAGGCTTCTCATCATGTGGCCTCTCTTCCCCGGGAGCTCAGGCTGTAGAGCATGGGCCGGGAGCTGTGAAGCATGGGCTTAGCTGCATCTCAGCATGTGGGATCTTAGTTCAGGGACCAGGGATGAGCCCATGTCCCTTGCACTGGCAGGCAGATTCTTAATCCCTGGACCGCCATGGAAGCCCCTAGATGGCACTTGAGTTAGGCACTGGTGTAAAGAAAAGGGTGGTGAGCAAGAAAACTGAATGGTTTTCTAAAAATAAATCAATCATCCATTAGGTCATCAGGGAAACTGGGGAAACTTCTTTAAAATGAAAAAAAAAATTACAATTCCCCCAAGGAGAGGTATTTACAGTTCAGTTCAATTGCTCAGTTGTGTCCAACTTTTTGTGATCCCATGGAGGCACAACAGGCCTCCCTGTCCATCACGAACTCCCAGAGTTCACTCAAACTCATGTCCATCGAGTCAATGATGTCATCTAACCATCTCATTCACTGTCGTCCCCTTCTCCTCCTGCCCTCAATCTTTCCCAGCATCAGGATCTTTTCAGTTGAGTTAGTTCTTCACATCAGGTGGCCAAAATATTGGACGTTAGGCTTTAGCATCAGTCCTTCCAATGAATGTTCAGGACTGATTTCCTTTAGGATGGACTGGTTGGATCTCCTTGCAGTCCAAGGGACTCTCAAGAGTCTTCTCCAACACCACAGTTCAAAAGCATCAATTCTTCAGAGCTCGGCTTTCTTTGTAGTCCAACCCTTACATCCATACATGACTACTGGAAAAACCATAGCTTTGACTAGATGGACCTTTGTTGGTAAAGTAATGTCTCTGCTTTTTTAATATGCTGTCTAGGTTGGTCATAGCTTTTCTTCCAAGGAACAAGCATCTTTTAATTTCATGGCTGCAGTCACCATCTGCAGTGATTTTGGAGCCCAGAATAAATAAAGTCTGTCACTGTTTCGATTGTTTCCCCATCTATTTGCCATGAAGTAATGAGACCATATGCCATGATCTTAGATTCCTGAATGTTGAGTTTTAAGCCAACTTTTTCACTCTCCTCTTTCATTTTCATCAAGAGGCTTAGTTCTTGTTCACTTTCTGCCATAAGGGTGGTGTCATCTGCATATCTGAGGTTACGGATATTTCTCCTGGCAATCTTGATTCCAGCTTGTGCTTCATCCAGCCCAGCATTTCTTACGATGTACTTTGCATATAAGTTAAATAAGCAGGGTGACAATATACAGCCTTGATGTACTCCTTTTCCTATTTGGAACCCGTCTGTTGTTCCATGTCCAGTTCTAACTGTTGCTTCTTGAGTTGCATACAGGTTTCTCAGGAGGCAGGTCAGGTAGTCTGTTATTCCCATCTCTTTCAGAATTTTTCCACAAAGGGAAAATCTTAATGGTGATCATCATGTGCCAATCTTTTATTTTCTACTTATACATATGCATTTAAAACATTTAGATAATAAAGTAATTCTGTATAGAACTTTTCTTGGAATTATACATACTTTTAAAAATGTACATGATTTTTAATGACAGCATAGGCTTACAATACATGAATGCTATATATTTAACCACTTGCTTAAAATTAGATATTTATATTATTTTCCTCTTTCTCTATATAATTATCCTACTCATTAATCTTTTAAAATCTATCCTAAGGTTATTTTCTTATGATAGATTTTCATAAGGGGTGTTCTAGGGACAAAACATGACTATCTTTAAGTCTCGATTCAAGCTGACAAATTAACTGTCTAAACAGTGCAAAGGAAGTTTCAAAGGGATTCATTTGGGAAATGTATCTTGCAAAATTTGCCCTTCTATGAAATAAATTCCAATACCTTAAAGTTCAATTCTCCAGAATGCCCATGAGATGAGATTTAATAGCATCAGACTAGACAGTGGGAAAGATGCCCTGGATGAGGGCACGGCCAGCCACTCCAGGATTCTTGCTTGGAGAATCCATGGACAGAGAAGCCCACCAGGTTACCATTCATGGGGTCAAAAAGAGTCAGACATGACTGAAGCAACTTAGCACAGCACAGACGTCAGCAAACCCAGGTGATAGCCAGGGGTCATTTAGTTACCTTCTCACTGACCAGTTCAGGTGATCCAGATTATAGATATGTGGGCAGGAAAGTGGGCAGTGTCCATACAAACACCAAAGTGCCTTTTGAGGTGTTTGTTTATAACTTTCAATATGATGGCACGATAGTCCAATTTTTGTGTGTCCAAAGGGAAAAAAGTTATCTTGACTCTCTACACCCGAACGGTGCAACTGGTACCAAAAGCCTCCCTGCCTCTCTCTGTGTTTATTCCTCCAACTGGCAGGCTGGAAGGACTGATGCATGCCAATAGTTGGCCACCTGATGTGAAGAGCCAACTCATTGGAAAAGACCCTGATGCTGGGAAAGATTGAGGGCAGGAAGAGAAAGGAATGACAGAAGATCAGATGGTTGGATGGCATCACCGACTCAATGCACATGAGTTTGAGTAAGCTCTGGGAGTTGGTGATGGACAGGGAGGCCTGGTGTTCTGCAGTCCATGGGGCTGCAAAGAGTCGGACTCACCTGAGTGACTGACCTGAACTGAAGATTCTGTTTGGCTTGAGCGTGAAACCACTCTTAAAAGAAATGGCACATAAAAGTACATGGTAAGAAAATGCGTCTTGACACGACATTGAAATCACTCATTCTGGTTGTTTAACCACCAGGCCCCTCCGTCCATGGGATTCTCCAGGCAAGAATACTGGAGTGGGTTGCCATTTCCTTCTCCAGGGGATCTTCCCAACCCAGGGATCGAACCCAGGTCTCCTGCACTGCAGGCAGATGCTTTACCCTCTGAGCCACCAGGGAAGCCCGTTTGTCCATGAGAAGTCACTAAACATGAAATGACTAAACTCTGGATGTTGACAGCTACATACAGTTCTTTGGTTAGATAATATATTCCAAATCACCCATATTGCAGTTTCCAAGGTGCATTATTTAAGAATTATAAGAATCTAAAAATTTCCAGCAGAAATATTCAAATCCCTAAAGATGATGCCATCAAGGTTTTGCATTCATTATGTCAGCAAATCTGGAAGACCCAGCAGCGGCCACAGGACTGGAAAAGGTCATATCCTCATCACAATTCCCAAGAAGGACTGTGTACCAAAGAATGTGCTAAGCATCAGACAACTACACTCATTGCCCATGCTAGGAAGGTCATGCTTAAAATCTTGCATGCTAGGCTTCAGCACTATGCAAACCAAGAACTTCCAGATGTCCAAGTGGGATTTAGAAAAGGAAGAAGAACCAGAGATCAAATTGTCAACATCTGCTGGATGATAGAGAAAGCAAGGGGACTTCAGAAAAACATTACCTCTCTTTAATTGACTATGCTAAAGCCTTTGATTGTGTGGATCATGACAAACTGTGGAAAGCTCTTAGAGAGATGGGAATACCAGACCATCTTCCCTGTCTCCTGAGAAACCTGTATGCGGGTCAAGAAGCAAGTTAGAACCCTGCAGAGAACAACTGATTGGTTCAAGACTGAGAAAGGAGTAAGACAGGGCTGTCTGCTGTCACCCTGTTTTTTTTAATCTGCATGATGAGCACATCATGAGAAATGCTGGGCTGGATGAGTGACAAGCTGGAATCAAGACAGACAGGAGAAACATCAACAACCTCAGATATGCAGATGATACCACTCTAATGACAGAAAGCGAAGAGGAGCCTCTTGATGAGGATGAAGGAGAAGAGTGAAAGAGCTGATTTAAGACTAAATAAACAATCTAAGATCATGGCATCAGCCCCATCACTTCATAGCAAATAGAAGGGGGAGAGGTGGAAGCAGTGGCAGAGCTCCTCTCCTTGGGCTCAGAATCACTGCAGACGGTGATGGCAGCCGTGGAGTCAGATGTTTGCTTCTTAGCAGGAAAGCTACGACAAACCTAGACAGTGTGTTGAAAAGCAGAGACACTACTCTGCCAACAAAGGTCCATGTAATCAAGGCTGTGGACTTCCCAGTGGTCATTGCAGTTGTGAGAGATGGGCAATAAAGAAAGCAGAGCACCAGAGAACTGATGCCTTTGAAGTGTGGTGCTGGAGGAGACTCCTGAGAGTCCCTTGGAGAGCAGGAGATCAAACCAGTCACTCTTAAGGGAGATCAACCCTGAATATTCACTGGAAGGACTGATGCTGAAGCTGAAGTTCCAGTATTTTGGTCATCTTATATGAACAGATGACTCTTTGGAAAAGACCCTGATGCTGGGAAAGACTGAGGGCAGGAGAAGAGGGAGTCAGAGGATGAGATGGTTGGACAGCATCACCAATGCAATGAACATGAACTTGGGCAAACTCTGGGAGATTGTGAGGGACAGGGAGGCCTGGTGTGCTGCAGTCCATGGGTCTCAAAGAGTGGGACACGAGTGGGTGACTGAACAACAACAACAAAAAGAGTAGACGTATGTTCACGCATAATGGATTCACTTTGCTGTACACTTGAAACTAACACAGCATTGTAAATCTACTATAGGTCAAGAAAATATTTTGAAAAAAAGAATTGTGGCTCCAGTCCACTCTCTGATAGAAACTTCTGGGGTGACGGAAATGGTCTTGATCTGTACACACCAATATGGTGGCCTTTAGTCACAGACACTCTTCAGCACTTGATATGAGGCTACTGCAACTGAATTGGTGATTGATTTCAATCTAAATCGCCACCTAAGGCTAATGGCTACCACATTAGAGGGCACAGCTCTTGTACTCAAGCACGTCCTGCATGAACATGTATAACACAGAGGCTATGTGGCTGAGCTGTCTTTTTTTAAATCATTTGTAAAAAGTTTAATGAAGGCACAATGGCAGACTTCTGCTAGAAGACTCTCCATCTGATTTTTCCATCCAACTGAAGTCTTATCATCATCCCAGAAGATGTTGAAGGGCTGAGACAGATATCTCTGGGCCTTAATAACAAGGCCATGAACTTGGACTACCGCTGACTGGCTTAAATGAGTTTTTCACTTGAAACATGAAATGACAAATCTCTACAGGAAACAAGTCTCTTCCTGAACACAGAGGCACAAACTGGCCCTGGGCTTCGTGAAGGGAACTCCTGGGTTTTGCTCAAATTTTCATTCTGAGGGCCCAACGCATGGTAGTCAATCAGTGAAGATTAGCCAAGTACTGGATATTAATAAAATCAACAAACACATATTCATAAAGAGAGTTATGAGCACAGGTTCTGAGATGGTATAAGCCAGAGTTTGTCTCCATTAGCTGTGATGTTTCAATTTACTGAAGTGTTGCAGGAGATGCATTTTTTATTTTAAGGTATTATTTCTTGTATGCCCACATGCTCAAAAAATTTTAGTCTGTCTTCTCTTTCTTCTTCTTAACATTGTTTTCATGTATAAGCAAAAATTTACAAATCGATAAGCATTTTAAAAGTCAAGTCTGTCTTTTGATAATGTGACTTTTCTCTATATTAAAACTTAGTGAGGAAAAATAAGCTCTGTGTAGGTACAAAAAAGCTGGAATGTGGTTAGTGAAAATGATCAAATGTTACCACTTTAAGTCACCAGAAAAATCTGCCAAATTAGTAATGAGGCTGCTTATAAAATGTCAAAGGATTTTTTTTTCAATTATATACAGAAACTCATTAAAATTGGATAAGCAAAGCATTACCTAGCAGGATGTGTGGGGGGGAATTTCTGTAAAGAAAGAGATAAAACATATATTTATATAATATCTGTGTCCATAACATAAAAATAAGAGGAGACTTCAAGGTCCCTTATAAAGAGTATGTCCTCTTAAGGTGTTGCAAGCATTCTTAAAAAGTTTTGTGAATCATGTTAGCAAGTTCAGGAAAATTGCTTTTCCTCCCAAATTAAAAAAAAAAAGAAAGAAAGAAATCCTATATTCCAGTACTATTCCAAAAAATTGACTAACTTTGAATGGTTGCACTGTAGTGAAAAATAAAGAGAAAGCACATGAAATAACAGTAACCCACCTGGGGCTTCCCAGGCGACTCAGTTGTAAAGAACTTGCCTGCCATGCCTGAGACACATGGAACGCGGGCTCCATCCCTGGGTTGGGAGGATCTCCTAGAATAGGAAAGGACACTCCCTAGTCTTGCCTGGAAACTTCCATGGAAAGAGGAGCCTGGAGGGCTACAGTCTATGGGGCCACGAAGAGTCAGACACGACTGAGCGACTGAGCAGACAGCAGCTGCTGATTCTGCTAATAATCATGTCATAATATTTCATCCTCACAAGGTGCATATGGCCCCTTAACTCTATGAGAGACAGACAGACAGAGAGACGGACAGAGAAGAGAGAGAAAGGGGCCAAAAGACAGTTCCCTTGCCAAAGTTCACATAGAAAAGTTCTCTGCAGATGTGAGATAAAAATTAAATCTGATCACTTCTAGTTCACTCTAGTCTATTCCATTAAGCCATAACAAAGGCAGTGTTTGGTGGAAATTGTTTTCCCAATATGATTCCCAATTCTTATGATTAAGAATGCATTTTCCAGCCAAAACGTAGAAACAGCCTAAATGCCCGTCAACAGATAGTGGATGAAGACGAGCGGTGCCCGCACACGATGGAGAACTGCGCAGCCACAGGAGAGACTGGCTGAAGCCATCTGCAGCACAGAGACGGCCCCAGAAACTGCTCACAGCACTGAGTGATGGGAGTCAGATGAGGAAGCACATGATGGCACTTATGCGTGGAATCTTAAAGCATGATACAGACGAACTTACTTACAGAACAGACTCACAGACTTCAAAAGAATTTAGTTAACAAAGGGGAAACAAGGAGGGGGAGGGGCAAATTAGGAGGCTGTGATTAAAGCAGGTAAACAGCAGAGACCCACGTCACAGCACAAGGGACTCGACTCAGTGCTCTGTGGGTGCACGTCAGTCACTCAGTCGCGTCTGACCCTTTGTGACCCCATGGACTGTAATTGGCCAGGCTCCTCTGTCCATGGGATTCTCCAGGCCAGAATACTGGAGTGGGTAGCCATTCCCTTCTCCAGGGGATCTTACCAACCCAGGGATCGAACCCAGGTCTCCTTATTGCAGGTAAATTCTTTCATCTGAGCCACTAGGGAAGCCCACTCAATATCTATAATAATCTACATGTAAAAAGAATCTGAAGAACAATGGATATATATATAGCTGAATCACTTTGCCGTACATATGAAACTAACACAACATTGCAAATCACCTTTTCTCCAATAAAATTTTAAAAAGAAGAATGCGTTTTCCAAGATTAAGAGTAAAACGTGTCTTGAAGGTGGTTGACTTCCCATGAACAGCCCATAAGTGCATAACTCTCCACTCAGTGTCACAGGCGTCAGTTCAGTTCAGTCGCTCATTCGTGTCCAACTCTTTGCGACCCCATGAATCGCAGCACGCCGGGCCTCCCTGTCCATCTCCATCTCCCAGAGTTCACATCCGTTGAGTCGGTGATGCCATCCAGCCATTTCATACTCTGTTGTCCCCTTTTCCTCCTGCCCCCAATCCGTCCCAGCATCAGGGTCTTTTCCAATGAGTCAACTCTTCTCATGAGGTGGCCAAAGTACTGGAGTTTCAGCTTCAGCATCATTCCTTCCAAAGAACACCCAGGGCTGATCTCCTTTAGAATGGACTGGTTGGATCTTCTTGCAGTCCAAGGGACTCTCAAGAGTCTTCTCCAACACCACAGTTCAAAAGCATCAATTCTTTGGCACTCACCTTTCTTCACAGTCCAACTCTCACATCCATACATGACCACTGGAAAAATCATAGCCTTGACTAGACGGACCTTTGTTGGCAAAGTAATGTCTCTGCTTTTCAATATGCTATCTAGGTTGGTCATAACTTTTATTCCAAGGAGTAAGCGTCTTTTAATTTCATGGCTGCAGTCACCATCTCCAGTGATTTTGGAGCCCCCCAAAATAAAGTCTGACACTGTTTCCACTGTTTCCCCATCTATTTCCCATGAAGTAATGGGACCAGATGCCATGATCTTTGTTTTCTGAATGTTGAGCTTTAAGCCCACTTTTTCACTCTCCTCTTTCACTTTCATCAAGAGGCTTAGTTCTTGTTCACTTTCTGTCATAAGGGTGGTGTCACCTGCATATCTGAGGTTATTGATATTTCTCCTGGCAATCTTGATTTCAGCTTGTGCTTCTTCCAGCCCAGCGTTTCTCATGATGTACTCTGCACAGGAGTTAAATAATCAGGGTGGCGATATACAGCCTTGATGTACTCCTTTTCCTACTTGGAACCAGTCTGTTGTTCCATGTCCAGTTCTAACTGTTGCTTCCTGACCTGCATACAGATTTCTCAAGAGGCCTTAGCTCATGCCTATGACATGTTTCCAAAGGATAAAAAAAAAAAACTCTTCGAATTATAATGCAAATGCAAGACACATCTCCCCATTCTGCAGCCAAGTTGCTTCCGATGACAACTGATATTCAAACCTGATTCCCTGAAAAACACAGCCAAGTCTTCATCAGTGTTTTCCTACTAATAAAATCTGGCTCTAAGAAGAGGCTGGAGAAGCCCTTTAAAGATCTGTTGATGGGGTGGAGGTGAGAGGAGGGGGCAGTGGTGGGCATGAGTGTGGTCTGCGTGGGTGCAGCTGGCAAGGCGGTCCTTTAAGAGAGCTAGAAAACAGGGGTTCAGTGTGCTGCTCGCTGTCAGGGGCTCCTGCGCTCCCCCAGCGTCTTGGACTGACCGCTCTAAACAGTGTCAGTGTGCGGACTCCTCTCTGACAGCTATTTTACTGGTCTATATTCTAAACAGTGGACGTAGTTCTGATGAGAGCTAGTATTTATTAAATTAGCAAAGCACCTGCTCCATCTGTCAAACTCTCTGTCATGCAGCCATCCCCAGAAACACGCAAATCCAAGTACAAGCCTTAGTTTCACTAGTCATTTCAGAGTAGTTCAGAATCCTCTGAGCCACAAAGGCTGCAATCCCTGCGCCTGTAGTACGACCTTTTTTAACGTAAGCAACAGCTTGTGAATGGACAAGGAGAGCAGTGTGATCATGAAGATGGATGGGCCGAGAATCTGTCACACAGAGTGAAGTCAGTCAGAAAGAGGAAAAAACAGAGTCTACTGATGCCTCTACGTGGAGTCTGGAGAGGTGATTCCGATCAGCCGATCTGCGGGGCAGGGGCAGAGATGCAGGAGCAGAGTGGACGTGCGCGTGGGAAGCGGGGAGGAGGGTGATTGGGAGCCTGGGGCTGACACGCGCACGCTGTCGTGTCACGCCGCTCGTGGGAGGCCGTTGCACAGCACAGGAGCCCAGCTCAGAGCTCCGTGATGCCTGCAGGGGTGGGGCTTGGGGGCCGAGGGGCGCGGC